>PITA01009331.1:0-78465 GCA_004023965.1 Spilogale gracilis
GATTCAAGATGAGTCTCTTGTAAACAGCATATGGATGGGTCCTGTCGTTTTATCCAGTCTGCAACCCTGTGTCTTTTTATTGGAGCATTTAGGCCATTCACATTGAGAGTGATTATTGATAGATACATTTGTATTGACATCATGTTGCCTGTGGAGTTCATGTTTCTATAGATTACCTCTGTAAATTTCTGTTTTGTGTCGCTCTTGAGTTCGTTTCTCCTCTATAGAAACCCTCTTAGTATTTCTTGTAGTGCTGGCTTGGTGGTTGCATAATCTTTTAGACCTTTGGTGGTCCTGGAAGCCCTGTATTTCTCCTTCCATTTTGAAAGGCAACCTTGCTGGATACATTATCCTTGGTTGTATATTTTTGTCATGTAGTTTCCTGAATGTCTTGCCAGCCCTTTCTGGCTTGCCAGGTTTCTGTCGGAAGGTCTGACATTATTCTGATGGTCCTCCCTCTATAGGTAAGGGATCACTTTCCCCTAGCTGCCCTTAAGACACATTCTTTAGTTTTATGATTCACGAATTTCACAATTATGTGCCTGGAGGTTTTTCTGGCCTCATTGATCTTGGGGGGGGGGTGTCCTCTCTGCTTCTAGGACATGAACATTTGTTTCATTCCTCAGATTTGGGAAATTTTCATCCATGATTTGTTCAACAATATCTTATAAGCTTCTCTCTCTCTCAACTCCTTTGGGGATTCCAATAATTCTGATATTGGAGCGTTTCATGGCATCATTTATTTCCCCTCTTCTGTTTTCATGGGATTTTAGCTGTTTGCTCCAAGACTTCTCTTGCTCCTCTGTCTTAATCCATCTGTCTTCTAAATCACTGATACGATCTTCAGCTTCACTTACTCTGGCTGTTAGCATATTTAAATTAGATTGCATCTCTTCAATTGCCTTTCTAACATCAGCTTTCACTTCTGTTACTATGGCTTCCACTTTGAGACTAATGTTATTTTCTAAATTAGCCATTGCTTGGACGATTCCTGCCCTGAATTCCATTTTTGTCATATTGTTTATGTTCATTTCCAGTAATTCTGTGACCGGGGTTGCAGTCTCGGGGTTCTTCTTCTGTTGGTTGTTCTTCCTCCGAGTCATTGTGGCGAGGAGTGGTTGAGGGGGGGTATAGCTAAATATATCAGCCACTATCTAGGTGGATTGGTCGCTGGAAAGTTTTGGAGCAACCAGAATTCATCACCAAAAAGGAAGGAGAAAGAAAAAAGAAAACGGAAGAAAGGAAGCAAGAAACCCCTGCCAGAGTGGGGCCCAGTGGTAGGATTTATATGGTACAAAACTGTTACAAGGTAAATACAAGGGCCATCAAGGCTAAATGAAGAGATCAGAAAGCTAAGCTCAACCTATATGAACCCCAAGACCAGTATTTATATAATACAAAAGTGAAGACAATTACACAGAAACACTGACAGACTAGAGTGGGAAGGTGAGGGCAAACAGTCCTTGTGGGCAAGGAATGTGTTTCAGATGCTTCTGAGTTTGTCTTGTTATTATTGTTGGAGGAGCCCACTTTCTAAAGATATAGGGAGATTAGAACTGGTTGTATATAGGGGTAGTATTGAATAGGGATGTAGGATTAACTTGAAGCTTATAACTATATATATGTAAAAGAGAAAATAAAGGAAAGAGGAGAGAAGAAAGGGAAAAACAGATAAAAGAAACAGGGAAGCAAGAGGCAACGACAACAGTAGAAAATACAGGAATGTGTTTGAAAAAATTTCAAGGTATAAACAATTTTAAAAAATGTTATGGAGTGTCATATTGAGTATCACGTTGTGATAAAAAGTGTGTTAAAATTGAAAGAAGAAAAACCGTGAGAATGCATTTTTAAGTTTAAAATGGAAGCTTTAAAAGTAAACATAGAAAAAAGTTAAAAAAGCAAATAAGGTGGAAAACTGTCAATAAAGTGTAAGGCTTTTGGTACTTGTAGTAAGTACCAAGAGTTTAATAAATTGTCTTTCCCCCGATGTTGGGGTTTTATAGTTTGAGTGTTGTCCTCTTGTGCTTCTGGCTTGTATCCTGGGGGCAGGGCCTGCCCCGCTGTTTTCAGTCTCTACTACCTGGGCTGCCTCTCTCCGCCCCCTTGCTGGAGATGGGTCTCCGTGGTAACCAGGTTGTCAGGTTTCAGTTCTCTGATGGGGGAGCTTTGTTCTTTTATGTCCTTTTTCAGCTGCTAAGGAAGTCAGGTTGGAGCAAGATGTCTGCGCCCAGACCTCCTTCCCAGAGAGAGCCCCTACACAGAGAGAGGCTCTTTCCTGCCTTCTGGTTGGCAGCCTGTCACAGCTGGGCAGGCACAGATGCTGGATTGGTTTCTGTCTAAGCCCCCGCTTGTCGTTTCCCTCCCGTACCTTGAAACCGCAACTGATTTTGGGTCATGTGACCTTGTCTGTGCCAAGGGACCCGTGGCTCCGCAGGTCCCATGCAAGTCTGCAAAATTACCTTCCCTGGGGGTTCCGCACCTCGCCCACTGGGTGGAGAGAAGCAGGAGAGAAAAGCAGCGGAGGAAGGGGAAAAAAGGTAGAAAAAAAAAGAGAGAAGGCAGTGGAAAAATAGACTCCACACCAGCTGTTTTCTCTGGGTTCCTTGGCGCCACACAGGTCACTCTTGCTCTCTGCGAAACCCTGCTCCTCTGGCTTAAGCAGTGGAGAGATAGACTCCGCACCCCAGCCCCTCTAAATTCCCTTGAGCCACAGGGCACTTCCTCTCCTTGCGGTACCCTGTCTCCCTGCTGCCACAGCCGAAAAACAGACTCCTTGAGGCTTGTTTTACTGTGTTCCATTGCACCTTACAGGGCACTCTCTATCCCTGTGGATCCCCATCTCCCCGCTGCTGTGGCGACAAAACAGACTCCTCGCCACCGGCTCTGCTGCGTTCCCAGTTCTGCCTCACCCCGAATCAGACCGTAATCTGCTGTTATTCCCCAAGCACAGAGCACTTTCATGCTGGGGTATTTGCTTTCAATGGTTCAGCTCTGCGGGCTTCCTTCCCCCGTCCCTGTCTCTGCGGGTAAGCCTCCGGTCACTCTCACTTGTTTCTACCTTTTTGCCCATGGTCCTTGACTCCCATGGTGATCCAGAAGCGCAAAATATCACATTTCAGGCTGATTTCATGGCTGCTCACAGTGTTCCTGTCCTGTAGTGTTGTTTTTTTGTTTTGTTTTGTTTTGTTTGTTTTGTTATTTTGCAGGAATTGAGCTCACTTCAGGGAACTCCCTGAAATGCGGTCACCTTGCCTTCCACCATCTTCCACCCATCCGTAATAATTTTAATGTACTGTTGGATCCTATTATCTAGGATGTTGTTAAGAATCTTGGCATCCATGTTCATCAGGGATGTTGGTCTGAAGTTCTCCTTTATGGTGGGGTCATTGCCTGGTTTGGGGATGAAAGTAATGTTGCCTTCCTAGAAAGAGTCTGGAAGTTTTCCTTCTGTTTCTATTCTTTAAAATAGCTTCAGGAGAATAGGTGTTATTTCTTCTTTGAATATTTCATATACCCAGGGAATCATTAAGGTCCAGGGATATTGTCATTTGGGGAAGTTTTTGATCACTGCTTCAGTCTCATTACTAGATATTGGTCTCTTCAGGTTGTCAATTTCTTCCTGTTTCAGTGTTGGAAGTTTATAGGTTTCCAGGAATTCATCCATATCTTCTAGGTTGTTTAACTTATTGGCTTATAACTGTCGATAGTCATTTCTCATTATTGTTTCTATTTCCTTGCTGTTGAATATAATCTCTCCCCTTTCATTCATAATTTTATTAATTTAGGTCCTCTCGCTTTTCTTCTGTATTGGTTTGGCCAATGATTTATCGATCTTATTAATTCTTTCAAACGACCAACTTCTAGTTTCGTTGATGTGTTCTTCTGTAACTTTAGTTTCTAATTCATTGATGTCTGCTCTAATTAATTATTTCCTGTCTTGTGTTTGGGGCTTGCTTAATTTATTGTTGTTTTTCCAGTTCTTTTAGGTGTAAAGGAAATAGGTGTATTCGGGATTTTCCAATTTTTTGAAAGAGGCTTGGATGGCTATGCATTTCCCTCTTAGGACCATCTTCACCATATCCCATAGGTTTTGGATAGATGTATCTTCATTCTCATTGGTTTTTATGAAAAGTTTAAGTTCTTCTTTGATTTCCTGGTTGATCCAAACATTCTTTGCAGGATAGTATTTAGCTTCCAAGTGTTTGAATTCCTTCTGAACTTTTTCTTATGGTTGAGTTCCAGTTTTAAGGCATTGTGCTCAGAGAATACGAAAGGAATAATCTCAGTCTTTTGGTATAGTTTGAGCCCTGCTTTGTGACCTAGCATGTGGTCTATTCTGGAGAAAGTTCCATGTGCACTTGAGAAGAATGAGTATCCCCTTGTTTTAGTGTGGAGTGTTCTGATATAACTATGACATCTATCTGGTCAAGTGTGTCATTCAAAGCTCTTGTTTCTTTGTTAATTTTCTGTTTAGATGATCTGTCCATTGCTGAGAATGGCATATTAAGATTTCCTACAATTAATGTATTTGTTTCAATATGACTGTTTATTTTGCCTAACTGTTGGCTTATGTAGTTAGTTGCTCCATGTTGGGGGCATAAATATTTACAATTATTAGACTTTGTTGATGTATAGACCCTTTAAGAATGATGTGATGTCCTTCTGTATCTCTGACTACAGTCTTTAGATTAAAATCTAATTTGTCTGTCATGAGAATTGCTACCCCAGCTTTCTTTTGAGGTCCATTGACATGAAAGATTATCCTCCATCCCCTCACTTTAAGTCTGGAAGTGTCTTTAGATTCGAAATGTGTCTCCTGTAGACAGCATATGGATGGGTCCTGACATTTTATCCAGTCTGCAGCCCTGTGCCATTTTATTGGCTCATTTTTGCCATGCACAGTGAGAGTGATTATTGAAAAATTTGTTTTATTGACATCATGTTGCCTGTGATATTCCTGTTTCTATAGATTGCCTCTGTAAATTTCTGTTCTGTGTCACTCTTGGGTTCATTCTTCTTTTATAGAGCCCCCCTTAATATTTCTTGTAGTGCTGGCTCGGTGGTCACATAATCTTAGACCTTGCCGGTCCTGAAACCTTTTATCTGTCCTTCCATTTTCAAAGTCAACCTTGCTGGGTACATTATCCTGGGTTGCAAAATTTTTTTTCATTTAATTTCCTGAATACATCTTGCCAGCCCTTTCTGGCTTGCCTGGTTTCTGTGGACAGGTCTGATGTTATTCTGATGGTCCTCCTACTATATGTAAGGGATCTCTTCCCCCTAGCTTCCCTTACGACATAGTCTTTGAATTTATGATTCATGAATTTCACAATTATGTGCTTTGTGGTTTTTCTAGCCTTGTCGATCTCGGGGCGTTCCTTCTCTGCCTCTAGGACACAAACATTTGTTTTGTTCCCCAGATTAGGAAAATTTTCATCCAGGATTTGTTCAAGTATATCTTCTAGCCTGCTCTCTCTCTCAACTCCCTCAGGGATTCCAATAATTCTGATATTGGAGCACTTCATGGCATCGTTTTTTTCCCTTACTCTATTTTCCTGGGATTTTAGTTGTTTGTTCCAAGATTTCTTCTGCTCCTCCTTCCTAATCAATCTGTCTTCTAGATCACTAATGCAATCTTCTGATTCACTTACCCTAGCTGTTAGAGTATTTAGATTAGATTGGATCTCACTGATAACATTTTTTACTTCTGCCAGGTTGGCTTTCACTTCCACTCTTAGAGATTCTATCTTTCCACTAATGATCTTTTCCAACTTAGCCATTGTTTGAATGATTTCTACCCTGAATTCCATTTCTTTTGTTTTTTTTTTTAAGATTTTATTTATTTGACAGAGAGAAACACAGCCAGAGAGGGAACACAAGCAGGGGGAGTGAGAGAGGGAGAAGCAGGCTTCCTGCCGAGCAGGGAGCCCGATGTGGGACTTGATCCCCGGTGTCCGGGATCATGCCTTGAGCCGAAGGCAGTTGCTTAACCAACTGAGCCACCCAGGCATCCCCCTGAATTCCATTTCTGTCATATTGTTTACGTCCATAGCCAGTAGTTCTGTGACAGGGGTTGCAGTCTCTTCTGCTGTGTGTTTCTTCTCTGAGTCTTATTGGTGAAGGGCGGTTGAGGGGATGTACAGCTGAATATATCAACTATGATCCAGGTGAGTTGCCTCTCTGATAATGCTCTTCTGCCCCCATAGAGATCCAGAAGTATGTAGTCTTACATATCCGGCTGATTTCTTTGGTGTTCAGTGTTATCTGGTAGATATTTAGCTCACTTCAGGGGACTGTTTGAAACAGGGTCTCCTACTTCTCCACCATCTTGCCCCCTCTCTAGAATTTTTTTCACCATAGTGACAGAGGGACCTAAAGATATTTGTGTCTGCTGGATCCTTGGAGCAACTTTGACTCTCCACACTCTAATAACAATGCAGCCATGGTTCAGATCCTTAGTATAGGTTCTTTCTTTTTTGAAGTTTTGGTTTGTTTTGTCTTCATATCTATGTGGTAAAATTCATTAGAAAATACACAGAAGATTTTCACACACAGGCAAAAGTAGTTTTACCAATAACCAACATATAACCAATCTTCTTGCATCTAAACCCTCTACTGTTATCTATTACCTCTCAACACCTGATCCTGAGGTATTGTTGGACAGAATAATAAATTTGGCACAGTGGACAATGAAAAGCTTCCATTCTCAAGTGGGTCAACTACTTCTCTGAGGAAATTCTGCCACTTGAGGGCTTTATAAGGCTGGAGGTTTTAGAAGGGAACTTAGCCATCCCCCTCCACCACCATCCCCCCTCATCAGGACTGAAATTCCTCAGGACCTCAATTCATAGGATAAAGTACTATATTCTAGATTTAAAATGTAAAATTTCTTATGACTCAAAATTTCAGCCTTTCACATTTGTTTTTCCTACTTATCAAAAAGATAATTTAAAGTTAAAAAGGAATGAGAAATACTGCAACACTACCTCAGTGGGAATTGACATGGTTTATTCAGGAATTCATTTAACAAACAAGGATTAAGATTAATTGGAGACCTAGATGTCCCTGATTTTGAAGGTTTCATGGTCTGAAGCTGACCTGTAAACAGGTAAATCATATCTCATGTCTGAGAGTTGTGGAAAGAACTCAGGCTGAAGCCACACAGATCTGAGAAGAAATCACATTTCTTCCTTCTTACTGGTACCATCTTGGGCCATGCAGCTGAGCTTCAGTTTTTTTATCTGTAAACTAATAAGAACAAAACTAACTTCACAGAATTAAGGAGATGATATTATTCAGGCTATAGCCATAGGGAGACTACTCAAAGAAATGAAAGTTTTATAGAGGAAGGTGAACAAAGGTACCATCATCAGTCTTATGGGAACCATGAGAAAATACGGTAGGGTCTTATCTCAGAATATGCCAGGAAAATGTGGTCCCTTACAATTAGCTGTTTTTTGCTTTGCTTCGTTTTTTGCTTTTTGTTTGTTTTGGTTTTTTTTGTAACACAAAAAGGTGGGGGAGTTTTCTCGACTGTGGCTGCTTTCCTGGACCCTAGGGCTCAAAGTTCAATGTTGTCAAGCATTTAGCATAGGGCCTGGATCATGGTAGGTATTCAGTGAGGGTTTCTTTCTTTTCCCTTCTCCAGTAGAAGGATGTAAAAAGTAATGTGTAGGTTCATAGATGAGCCTAACAGATTTACTTTACTTGGAAAATTCATGAATTTTAAAGGACAAATGGTGTTTTGCCAGAAAGAGGGAAAAAATGAAAGCTTTCTAGATAGGCTGACATAATAAAGAAGGGCATAAAGGCTTACAAGAGACACATTCAGAAACCAGCTGTAACTTCAATATGTTACAAAGAATAGCTAGATATGAGGTCAGTTTGAGCCAAATTGTAAAAACCCATGGAAAACCATTTAATACTTACTGTTTCAGGAAAACAATCCAGGAATGTATGACTCTATAAAGATGAGGTTCCCTTTTATAAGATTTCTATGTAAGAGATGGAAGCAGGGAGATCAGTTAGGTAGTATATATATGATCTACAGGAGACCAATGTTTGACCTAGAGCAGTGACCAGGAGGATGTCAAGGAGAGGATTTAGGAAGATAGTAAATAGAATTTACTATACAGATTATCTAGTTATGGGGAGGGTAGCAATCAGGTGAGGGAGAAGGTGGAATAGTAGAATACAATAATGTTAATAACAAATAGATTAATATTTCTAGTGCTTACAATGTGCCCTGCATTGTTCTAGAAGTGCTACACTTATCTTTTTTAATCCACACAGTTCTATGAGGTAAGTGCTTTTCTCCATTCCATTTTGATATGAAGAAAATGAGTCATAGAGAAGTTAAATACCTTACTGAATTTTCACAGATAGTAAGTGGTAAGTAATACAGAGCTCAATCCCAAGGTGTCTGAGTGTAAAGATTGAAGCTTGGATGGCTGTGCATACTGTTGCCATTTACTAGTATCAAAGGACATAAGATGGGGGTCAAATTTATAGCAAAAGTATTTTAGTTTTGGACAGGTTAACATTGAGTGCAGAAAACAGTTGATTAAATGGATTTTGAGCTCCAGGGAGAGATAGGACCAGAGTCGGAGGCTTGAGGGGTATCAACATATAGGTATGTGCTCATTAGGGGCCTCAGGACTGCCTTAGGTGAATGGGATGTACAAAAGTAGGGGTGGGGATTTAGAAGGAGAGGGGTGGTGAAACAATCAAGGGGAAGCAGTAACTTGAAGACAAATTTGATTAACCTAAAGATTTCACAGGCAATGCCTTAGATTTGGAGAGCCCATGATTAATTCAAGCCTATTCATACAGCTAATGGGGGTCCTGCCTTACCACATGTGTAGGGATTTTTAGGATTCTTGAGCATGTGAAGGGATAGATTCCATAGTATCTGTGGTAGGCTGAAAAAATCACCCCCCCCAAGCAAAAGCCATCCACCTGCTAATCCATGGAACCTGTGACTGTTACCATATATGGTAAAATAAGTAAATAAAATGAAGAATGCCACTTTATATATAAATAATTTTTTAAAATTTAAAAGATTTTACTTATTATTTTAGCGAGAGAAACCATGCACAGAGAGGTGAAGGACAGAGGGAGAAGCAGACTCCCCACTGAGCAGGGTGTGACATAGGCTCAGTCCTCACCATGATCATGACCTGAGCAAAAGGTGGATGCCTAACTGACTGAGCCACCAAGGTTCCCCTAAATTTAAAATTTTACAAATAAATACATTCAAATTTTTAATTGTAAATATAATTACATTAAAGATCTTGGGCAAAATATCCAATGGAAAAAAGACAGTCTCTTCAATAAATGGTGCTGGGAAAACTGGACAGCTATACACAGACTAATGAAATTCAACCACTCACTTACATCACACACAAAGATAAACTCAAAATGGATGAAAGACCTCAATCCATCAAAATCCTGGAGGAGAGCATAGGCAGTAACTTCTTTGACATTGACCACAGCAGCTTTCATGACACATCTCCATAGGCAAGGGAAACAAAAGTGAAAGTGAACTATTGGGACGTCATCAAGATAAAAAGCTTCTGCACAGCAAAAGATACACTCAACATAACAAAGAGGCAACCCATGAAATGAGAGAAGATATTTGCAAATAACACTACAAAGGATGTTGTAGATAGCCAAGATCTATAAAGAACTTCTCAAACCCAACACCCAAAAATCAAATAATCAAGTCAAAAGTGGGCAGAAGACATGAACAGACACTCCTCCAAAGAAGACATAGAAATGACTAACAGACACATGAAAAAATGTTCATCAACATTAGCCATTAGGAAATTCAAATCAAAATCACATTGAGATACCAACTTACACCACTTAGAATGGCAAAAACCGAAAAACAACAAATTTTGGAGAGGCTGTGGAAAAGGGGGAACCCTCTTACACTCTTGGTGGGAATGCAAGTTGGTATAGCCACTTTGGAAGACAATGTGGAGGTTCCCCAAAAAATTAAAAATAGAATTACCCTATGACCCAGAAATTGCACTACTGGGTATTTACCCCAAAGATACATATGTAGTGAAAAGAATGCCATACTCACCCCAATATTCACAACACTGTCCACAATAGCCAAACTGGAAAGAGCCAAAATGCCCTTCAACAGAAGAATGAATAAAGAAGGTATGGTCCACATATACAATGGAATATTACTTAGCCATCAGAAATAATGAATACCTAGCTTTTGCATCAACAAAGATGGGACTGGAGGAGACTATGCTAAGTGAAAGAAATCAAGCAGAGAATGTCAATTAACATATGGTTTTACTTATATGTGGAATATAAGGAATAGCATGGAAAACATCAGGAAAAGGAAGGGGAAAATGAAGGAGGGAGAAAATCAGAGGGGGAGATAAACCATGAAAGACTATGTACTCTGAGAAACAAACTGAAGGTTTTAGAAAGGAGGGGTGTGGGGGGATGGGTTAGCCTGGTGATGGGTATTAAGGAAGGTACATATTGCATGGAGCACTGAGTGTTATATGTAAACAATGAATCATGAAACACTACATCAAAAACTAATGATGAAGTGTGGTGAGTAACATAACATAATAATATTTTTAAAAAAATATCTTGAAATTGGGAACTTATCCTGGAATATCCAGATTGGTCTGAATGTGATCACATGTAGTTGAGGAAGGTAGTAGGAGATCTTACACAAAGAAAAGGTGAAGTGAAGACAGAGTAGAGAGACATTTGAAGATGCTGGTCTTGAAGATTGGAGTGATGTGGCTACAAGCCATGGAACACCAGGAGCCACTAGAAGTTGGAAAGGATTGGAAATGGATTCTCCCCTAGAACAGCCAGAGGGAGTATGGCCCTATTAACACCTTGATTTCAGCCAAATAATACTGATTTCAGACTTTTGACCTCCAGACCTATGAGATAATAAATTTCTATTGTTTTAAACCACAAAGTTTGTGGAAATTTGTTACAACAACCACAAGAAACTAATATCATGTGTCCTCAAAGCTATCACAACTTAACACAGTTTTTGACCCAGCAATCCCTAATTATCAACAAGTATCAGACCTCGTTTGTCACATATTAAACATGGTCCTCCTGTCATGTACTTTGATCAAGTTTTCTTGGAACTTATAGAATATGGAGACCTTCAATTTCCTGGGAAATGAAAGGGGAAGAATAGGGGTCTTTACAGAAAAGCACTATCTAAAATTTGCCTCTAAACCCCCAAAATATTCACAAATTATTTCTTCAGATGTGGCATCTCCTCTGACTGGATTAGATCTTAAGTAGTTATATAAGCCATCTCCCTATCTTTACTTGTATGCAGTCAAGATCCTGAAGGTTAAAGCATATCTGGTTTTGGGCAGACTGACCTATTGATTGACATGGTTACTCAGGATAGAGTAACTGTCATAAAGAATCATGAGAATGTTACATCTTAGGAGAAAATAGCTGGATAAAGTCACATGTATGGAAAATGGATTGGAATTCATTGCTATAAAGTGAAAAAGTTACTCACAGATATGCTGTTAAGATTGCTACCAATAACATAGAGGCAGACAAGATGATGGAGAAGTAGGGGACCCTGTTTCAAACAGTCCCCTGAAATGAGCTAAATATCTACCAGAACACTCTGGACACCCATGAAATCAGCCTGAGATGTAAGACTACACACTTTGGATCTCTAGAGCAGTGAAGAGCACCAGTGGAGAGATAAAGCAAAGCAGGAGTACTCAGACTGATTTCAGAGGAGAAACAGAGGGGAGAGAGCCACCAGAAGCAACCCATTGGAAAGTTATACCCTAATACAAAAGTGCCCTGTGCTTGGGGACTAGTATCAACTTGCAGTCTGGTTAAAAGCACTCAAAAACAAAAGGTCTTAAGAGACAACTGGGGAATCTCAAGGCTACTGGCAGGGACATAAAACTGCAGTCCTGGGCCAGCAGTAGAAGGCGCTTGAGCGCTTCCCAGCACCTGAGTAAACCCGGTGGCAGGGGGAGTGTCTGAAATCGCCCTTACTCACCGCTTGGGCTAGGCACATGCAACCCATGTCTGAGGTCACTCTTCCTGCAGCTTTCCATGCGAGGTGTGGGACCCAGGTATGAGAACACCCAGTGTAGGTGTGGGCTCCAGAAAGCTGTCCTGACAGCAACAAGCTCGCACAAACCAATATCACTCATGGTATCTGGGCACAGGAGTGAAGGGACAAGCGAGGACCTTGGGCACCATTCTGGCTGCTGACTGGGGGTGTGTGCTACCTGTGAGAGATGGTGGGGTACAGGGAGAGTGCAGAGGGGGAGTCTGTGTGTCCTGGACCATCCAGAGGGGAGCTGACTGAGGCTTCTCTCTGAGATGGAGGTCTGGGTGCAGACAGCTTACTTTGCTCTGACTCCAAAAAGCTGCAAAAAGCCATAAAAGAACAAAACCCCCCAGAGAACAAAAGCCTGAAAAACTGATTTTCATTGAACCAAGCCCCTTGATGGGGTGGGGAGACTCAGCCCAAAGAACACTTACTGAAAAACAATGGGGGAGGCCCCTTCTCCAGAGGACAAGCTGAAAGAACAAGAGGACAACCACCAAAGGGTCTCCATAAAACTAAAACCACAACATCAGGGAAAAAATAATATATTAAGCTCCTGGTACTACCCCAAAACCTGTATATTTTATAGATACAACTTTCATTTTGCTTTTTTTAGCTTCTTTTCATATTTATATTTTTTTATTTTTTATGTTTTTATGATTTTTTTAATTTTAAATTCATTCTCATGATACTTGTTCTTTTTGTTAACCCACTTACTATTACAACTTCATATTTATTTATTTTTTTAAAGATTTTATTTATTTATTTGACAGAGAGAAACACAGCCAGAGAGGGAACACAAGCAGAGGGATTGAGAGAGGGAGAAGCAGGCTTCCCGCCGAGCAGGGAGCCCGATGTGGGACTCGATCCCAGGTCTCCGGAATCATGACCTGAGCCGAAGGCAGTCGCTTAACCAACTGAGCCACCCAGGCACCCCCACAACTTCATATTTAATACAACATTCCATAATAACTTTTTAACTTGAACTTTTTGCATACATATACCTGTGTTTGTTCGTGTCTTTCTTTCTTTCTTTTAAATATACATATAGATTTAAGCTTCAAGGTAATCATTTATCTCTATTCAATACTACCCATATATATAGACCAGTTTTAATTTCCTTATATTTCTAGAAAGTTGAGTCCACTAATAATAATAATAAGATACACCAGAAGGAAGTGAAATACTTTCCTCACCCATAACAAGGACTTACACTCACCTTTCCATCTTATTCTTCTGTCAGTGTTTCTATGTATTTGTTTTTGCCTTTGTATATATAAATAATATTCTTGGTGGTTGTTTGATCTGGGTTTTACTTTTTGCTTTTTTCCCCTTTCTCTGACTTTTGACAGTATTTTTGTTTCTTCTTTTTTGTTTTTGTGCCATAAATCCTACCATTGGGGCCCATTTGGGCTGAGTTTTTCTTGCTTCTTTTTTCTTTTTCTCTCTCTTTTTTCTTTCTTCTTCCTTTTTGGTGGTGACTTCTGATTACTCCAAAAAATTCCAACAGGCAATGCACCTGGACAGTGGATGATATATTCAGCAATACATCCCCTCCACCACCCCTCACCCATGAGACTCAGAGGAGGAACAACTAACAGAAGAAAAACTTAGAGCCTGAAACCTCTATCAAAAAACTACTGGAAATGGCCATAAACAATATGACAGAAATGTAATTCAGGGTAATTCAAGCAATGGCTAAGTTGGAAAAGACCATTAGTGGCAAGATAGAATCTCTAAGAGTAGAAGTGAAAGCCAACTTGGCAAGGTGAAAAATGCTATCAATGATATCCAATTTAATCTAAATAATCTAACAGCTAGGGTAAACGAAGCAGAAGATCACATTAGTCCATTTAAGAAAAAAAGAAAAAAAGAAGATCCCATTAGTGTTCTAGAAGACAGACTGATTGAAAAGGAGGACCAGGAGAAGTCTAGGAACAAACAACTGAAATCCCAGGAAATAGAATAAGGGTAAAAAAATTATGCCATGAAATGCTCCAATATCAGAATTATTGGAATCCCTGAGGGAGTTGAGAGAGAGAGCAGGCTAGAAGATATACTTGAACAAATCCTGGATGAAAATTTTCCTAATCTGGGGAACAAAACAAATATTTGTCTCCTAGAGGCAGAGAAGGAACCCCCTGAGATCAACGAGGCTAGAAAAACCTCAAAGCTCATAATTGTGAAATTCATGAATCATAAATTCAAAGACTATGTCCTAAGGGAAGCTAGGGGGAAGAGATCCCTTACATACAGTAGGAGGACCATCAGAATAACATCAGACCTGTCCACAGAAACCAGGCAAGCCAGAAAGGGCTGGCAAGACATATTCAGGAAATTAAATGAAAAAAATTTTACAACCCAGGATAATGTACCCAGCAAGGTTGACTTTGAAAATGGAAGGACAGATAAAAAGTTTTCAGGACCGGCAAGGTCTAAGATTATGTGACCACCGAGCCAGCACTACAAGAAATATTAAGGGGGGCTCTATAAAAGAAGAATGAACCCAAGAGTGACACAGAACAGAAATTTACAGAGGCAATCTATAGAAACAGGAATATCACAGGCAACATGATGTCAATAAAAACAAATCTTTCAATAATTGTTCTCAATGTGAATGGCCTAAATGCTCCAATAAAACAGCAAAATGTCACAGACTGGATAAAACAACTTGACCCATTCATATGCTGTCTACAAGAGACACATTTTGAATCTAAAGATACATCCAGACTGAAAGTTAGGGGATGGAGGACCATTGTTCATGCCAATGGACCTCAAAGAAAGCTGGAGTAGCCATTCTCATATCAGAAAAATTAGATTTTAATCTAAAGACTGTAGTCATAGATACAGAAGGACACTACATCATTCTTAAAGGGTCTATAAACCAAGAAGGTCTAACGATTGTAAATATTTATGCCCCCAACATGGGAGCAGCCAACTACTTAAGCCAACTATTAAACAAAATAAAGAGTCATATTGATACAAATATATTAATTGTAGGATATCTTAATACACCACTCTCAGCAATGGACAGATCATCTAAACAGAAAACCAACAAAGAAACAAGAGCTTTGACTGACACAGTGGACTAGATGGATCTCATAGATATATCCAGAACATTGCACCCTGAAATAACAGAATACTCCTTCTTCTCAAGGGCACATGAAACTTTCTCCAGAAAAGACCACATACTAGGTCACAAATCAGGGCTCAACTGATAACAGAAGATTGAGATTCTTTCTTGCATATTCACTGACCACAATGACTTGAAAATGGATCTCAACCACAACAAAATTTCAGAAGTAATTCAAATACTTGGAAGATAAAGACTATCCCACAGAGAATGTTTGGATCAACCAGGAAATCAAAGAAGAACTTAAACATTACATGGAAACCAATGAGAATGAAGATACATCAATCCAAAACCTATGGGATATGGCAAAGGCAGTCCTACGGGGGAAATAGCCATCCAAGCCTCACTCAAAAAAATTGAAAAATCCCAAATACACCTACTCCCTTTACACCTAAAAGAACTGGAAATACAACAACAAATTAAGCCAACCCCACACACAGGAAGGTAAATAATTAAGATTAGAGAAGAGATCAATGAATTAGAAACAAGAGTTACAGAAGAACACATCAACAAAACAAAATCTGGTCCTTTCAGAGACTTAATAAGATCGATAAACCATTGGCCAAACTAATCCAAAGAGAAGGGAGAGGACCCAAATTAATAAAATTATGAATTAAAGGGGAGAGATCACGACTAACACCAAGGAAATAGAAACAATCATCAGAAATTGTTATCAACAGTTATCTGTCAATAAGTTAAACAACCTAGAAGATATGGATGCATTCCTGGAAACATATAAACTCCCAACACTGAAATGGGAAGAAATTTACAACCTGAATAGACCAATATCTAGTAATGCAATTGAAGCAGTGATCAAAAACCTCCCAAAAAACAAGAGCCCAGGTCCTGACGGGTCCATGGGTAATTCTACCAGACATCCAAAGAAGAAATAATACCTATTCTCTTGAAGCTATTTAAAAAAATAGAAACAGAAGGAAAACTTCCAGACTCTTTCTAGGAAGCCAGCATTATGTTAATCTCCTAACCAAGTAAAGACCCACCAAAAAGGAGAATTTCAGACCAATATCCCTGATGAACATGGATGCCAAAATTCTTAACAACATCCTAGCTAATAGGATCCAACAGTACATTAAGAAGATTATTCATCATGACCGGGTGGGATTTATCTCTGGGATGCAAGGGTGGTTGAACATTCTCAAATCAATCAATGTGATGGAACAAATCAATAAGAGAAGAGAGAAAAACACGTGGTCCTCTCAATGGACGCAGAAAAAGCATTTGGCAAAATACGGCATCTGTTCCGACTAAAACACTTCAAATATAGGTATGGAGGGAGCATTCCATCACCTCATGAAAATCTGTCTATGAAAAACCCATGGCAAATATCATTCTCAGTCAGGAAAAACTGACAGCCTTCCCATTGAGATCAGGAAGACAAGGATGCCCACTCTCACCACTATTTTTCAACACACAGTTAGAAATCCTAGCAACAGCAATCAGAAAGCAAAAAGAAATAAAAAGTATTCAAGTTGGCAAAGAAGAAATCAACAACTCTCTCTTCACAGGTGACATGATACTTTATATGGAAAACCCAAAAGACTCTATCCCCAAACTGCTGGAACTTATACAAAAATTCAGTAATGTGACAGGATACAAAATCAATGCACAAAACCAGCTGCCTTCTTATACACTAATAATGAAAATATAGAAAGGAAAATCAGAGAATGGATTCCATTTACTATAGCACTAAATCCCATAAGATACCTAGGAATAAACCTAACCAAAGAAGTTAAGGATCTATACATGAGGAACTACAGAAAATTCATGAAAGAAATTGAAGAAGACACAAAAATAGGGAAGAGCATTCCATGTTCATGGATCAGAAGATTAAATATTGTTAAAATGTCTATACTACCCAGAGCAATCTATACTTTCAATACCATCCCAATAAAAATTTCACCAACATTTTTCAAAGTGCTGGAACAAACAATCCTAAAATTTATAAAGAACCAGAAGAGACCCTCAATTGCTAAGGAAATGCTGAACAAGAAATAAACAATGCTGGGGGCATCATGTTGCCTGATTTCAAGCTTTATTACAAAGCTGTGATCACCAAGACAGCATGGTACTGGCACAAAAACAGACACATAGACCAATGGAACAGAGTAGAGAGTCCAGATATGTAACTGCAATGCTATGGTTAAATAACCTTCGACAAAGCAGGAAAAAATATCCAGTGGAAAATAGACAGTCTCTTCAACAAATGGTGCTGGGAAAATTGGACAGCTATGTATAGAAGAATGAAACTCGACTGTTCTCTTACACCACACACAAAGATATAATCAAAATGGATGAAAGGCCTCACATAGGCCATGGAAACTTCTTTCAAGACATGTGTCCAAAGGAAACAAAAGCAAAAACGAACTTTTGGGACTTCCTCAAAATAAAAAGCTTCTGCACAGCAAAGGAAACAATCAATAAGACAACGAGGGAACCCATGGAATGGGAGAAGATATGTGCAAGTGACAGTAGAGAGAAAGTGCTTATATCCAAGATCTATAGAGAACTCCTCAAACTCAACAACCAAAAAAAAAGGTGATGACATCAAAAAATGGGCAGGAGACATGAAGAGGAACTTCTCCATAAAAGACATACAAGTGGCTAACAGACACATGAAAAAATGTTCAGCATCATTAGCTCTCAGTGAAATTTAAATCAAAACCACATTGAGATACCTTCTTACACCAGTCAGAATGGCCAAAATTACAGGACAGGAAACAACAAGTGTTGGAGAGGATTTGGAGAAAGGGGAAACCTCTTACACTGTTGGTGGGATTGCAGCTTAGTATAGCTGCTTTGGAAAACAGTGTAGAGATTCCTCAAAAATTAAAAATAGAGCTACCCTATGACCCTGCAATTGCACTACTGGGTATTTACCCCAAAGATACAGATGTAGTGAAAAGAAGGGTCATATGTATCCAAATGTTTGTTACACCAATGGCCACAACTGCCAAACTGTGGAAAGAGCCAAGTTGCCACAGACCAATGGATAAAGAAGATATAGTCCATATATACAATGGAGTATTACACCTCCATCCGAAAATATGAATACTCAACTTTTATAGCAACATGGAACGGATTGGAGGAGATTATGCTGAGTGAAATAAGCATAGCATAGAAAGTCAAATATAATATGGTTTCACTTACTTATGGAACATAAGTAGTAATATGGAGGAAAGTAGGAGAAGGAAAAGAAATGTGAACTGGGATAAATCAGGGAGGGTGTTGAAACATGAGAGACTTTGAACTCAGAAACAAACTGAAGGTCTTGAAGGGAGGGGGTTGGAGATGGGTGGGCCTGGTGGTGGGTATTAAGGGCTAAAATTGCTTAGAGTACGAGGTGTGGGGCATAAACAATGAATCTTGGAACATTGAAAAAAAAGAAATAATGTAATAAAAAAGATTGCTATCAACAGCAGAGAAAGACAAGTTTCATATGGTTTTAGTCATATGTGGAACATAAGGAATAGTGCAGAGGACCTCAAGGGAAGGGAGAGAAAAGTGAATGGGAAGAAATCAGAGAGGGAGACAAATAATGAGAGACTCTGGACTCCAGGAAACAAACTGAGGGTTATAGAAGTGAGTGGGTTGGGGTTATTGGGTAACCAGGTGATGGGTATTAAGGAGGGCACTTATGGTGATGAGCACTGGGTTATACACAACTAATGCATCACTGAAAACTATATCAAAAACTGATATGCTGGCTAACTGAACGTAATAGTAACAAAAAAGACTGCTATCAACAGTTCTCCCTCAAGTGTTAGGCTGGAAGATAATTTCTGTGAGGAGTGGGATGGAATCTTGAAAAATCTGGCCAACCTGTAAAATCAGAAGGGCTTCAGAAAATTGTCCCCCTGGCAACTCCAGAATTCTAAGGAATTATGCAGAAAAACTAAGTATACCTATGTAAATAATGAAACTGATATAGCAGTGGATTGCTGGAAAAAAATCCTGCAACTTCCAGCTATGGAAGAGAACGTAGAGATCACCGGGTCTATGCTCCTCACTCTACAGATGTGAAAAACGAGCAGATTTTTCAATCCAACTTTAAATATTTCAATATTTGTTTTGTAGTCTTGCTTCAGGGTCCACAGCGCTTTTCTGGGTCAGGTGCTGACTCATGGCAGTAAAAACATACTTATAAACGCATTCCCGGTACACAGGACAATCACAATGCCTCCCCTGCCCGCCAAAGGGCGCAAAGTGACCTTTCCTCACAGTTTAGACACATCCTCCTTAGGGTCTGGTACGGAAACACGTTAGCAACCGGGAAATTTGCGGAACCCTAAGGCTGAATACTTGCTGCCCGCACGGTTGCTTTGAGAAAAGAACACTTCCGTCTAGCGAGGCCTTGCCTCCAATTTTTGGTTCGGGCGGCCCCCCAGTTCTCGCGTTCCGATTTGTCACGCTTGCTCAGGGAGGCGGGCTTGCGTCTGGGTCAAGCTCTCCCATTGGCTGTTGGCACAACGGCGGCTTGGAGTGAAGGTAGCATGCTGAACTGAAAGCTGTGGGGAGTAGTGCGGCAGGAGTCTTGCAGTCCAGTTCAGTGTCCGGCGGGAATCCGGCCCTGGCCAGGTGTAGGTCTCCAGGGCATGGATCGTATTTGGAGTGCGTGGTGCGGGAAGTGCGTCAAAGAGAAAGGGTCGTCGCTACTTTGGGCCCAGCGAATCGTGGTTGCCTGGCTCAGTAGGGCCGAGTGGGATCAGGTGACGGTGTATCTGTTTTGTGACGACCATAAATTGCAGCGGTACGCCCTGAACCGCATCACCGTGTGGAGAAGTAGGTAAGGCTGCCGGCTCAGCCCTCCTGCTTGCATGCTAGTGGCGTCTCACCTCTTTCTTTGTAGGATTCCTCTTATAAGGCCCTATTCAATCTACTAAACGTCTAAGGTCCTTCTGAGTGGTTTGGGCGTTGCCCCTTTCCCAAAACCCTGGGGAAAAGTCACAGCCAAGCTTTTGTACTAATCCCGTGTTTAGAAATTAGAAAGGAAGGGGGTATGCTTCACCCACCTTCTTGTTAAATCTTCGAGCTTTAACCCTTACTTTCTTCTGTCTTGGGGAAGGTGCCAAAGGGACCAGTGCGGCTGAGCCAGGGCTTAAGTAGTTTTACACCTTAGGGTAGATTTCTGAGTCGAATTGGGGTTGGGGGGGCGGTGCTTGCTAGCAAAACCATGTTTGGATGGGGCACCTCAGTCCAATTGGTAAGACTGAGTTGAACACAAAGGATGAAGTCTTCTCTAGCTGAATGAATTGAAGGTTTTAGAGTGAAAGAAAGGGGTGTGTTCACCCTTAATTGTTGGTTGATTGCCTAGCAGTTCCTTGTCCTCTGTAAACCTCAGCCAGCGTCTCACATCATGTATACAATTGGATCGCAGGGTTATTACCCTCCGTCTTCCCACTTTCTTGATTTGTGTCTTGTCATGCACTCTTGAGCCAGGTATCTAACTGGAATAACTTACAGCAATCTAGGTTCTGAGGTGGTGGGTGGACCAGGGCAAGGGACCTTTATGATGGTGCTGGACTGTGGCTCTTTAGGTTAGGCAACGAACTCCCCCTGGCAGTGGCTTCTACTGCTGACCTGGTACGCTGTAAGCTCATGGATGTAACTGGTGGCTTGGGCCCTGATGAACTTAGACTGCTCTATGGCATGGCGTTGGTCAGGTAAGGTCTACATGGGTAGGGTTGAGGGTGGTTTGAGGGATGAGGGTGGGAGTAGCCACTTAATAAGCAAAGCTTGGCTTTAGGTACTACCTGAAGCAAAAAGCCCCATGTGTCCCTCTGTATGGGTCACTCTGTGATTGTTTGACATGACAGCTTTTGGTACCCCATGTCAACACACATGCTTTTTTTTTCCTGAGAGCCTTCTCTCTTCCATTTTTCTTCTTTTTCTGGAATGTGGGGTGGGGGTGATTTACACCAACTGATCTCAGGGAATCTCTTCCAGCTTTGATAATTTGATTTTTTTTCTTCCCCTTTAACTCTTTTACCCAGAACTTTTCTGAATGGTCTGATGTCCTTGGCCATGATTTAATGTGGAGTTTTCAACCCTTCTCCCATCTGTACCTAGTTCCCCCTTCTGTACTTGAACACTGAAAGGTTGCTGAATTGAAGTGGACACATGGGCTGGGAGTTCCTGATTAACAAAGTGATTTATAATGGTTTTAGCTATTTCATACACATCAGGAAAAAGGCTGCCACTGAATTTTCTCATCTGTCAAAATTTGCACATCTCATACTGTTTACTTTGAGTGCCTTGAGGTCCTCCCTAGCTCTTCTTACCTTCTCCATTATTTACGTGGGCTCCCCATATCATTTGACGTAGGTAATCTTTTGTTTTAGCATTTATAACATCATCTAGTATGGTATGTTTTATTCTGTCATGACTATTTATCCTAGACTGACCTCTTCAAGGACAGAGCAGTGTCTTCTTCATCTCTATGGCTTCAGTACAGGGCAGACATCCCTGTGCTGGCTGATACCAATCATAAGAAGAGGACAGAACAGTTAGTGGAAAGTTATAGAAATGCTGGGTGTCAATAACTTAGCAAGATATTTTGAAGCCCCACTACTGTGAGTAAAACAGTTCCTTGGGCTATACCACTTATTTCTTCCCCAAACCCAGGTTTGTGAATCTTATCTCAGAGAGGAAGACAAAATTTGTCAAGGTCCCTCTCAAGTTCCTGGCTCAGGAGGTATGTATGACAAGATGGCCTTGCTCAAGTCTCTCCCCAGGAGGGCTCACTAAATGGGGCATGGGGTGATGCAGGCACACAGTCAGACTAGCTCATCCCACCACTACCAGCCAAGACCAGCAAGAACCCCAGAGCCTCAGCCTCCAGCTTGAAAGAAGCAGACTTGCTCCCTTGCTCATGGCTGCTATCTTCAGTGGCTTGGCCTGTCCAATTTGTTGGGAGTGGGCCAGTGAAGCTGAGGCACTGGAATACTCCACTGGGTGAGGACAGGAAAGAGGTGGCAGTCACAGCACTTGCCTTCTGGGAGCTGACAGTCTGAGGGAAGAGACAAGCTCAGCCGAGCAACATGAAAATACCTGACATTCCTGCCCTGAGTGAGTATGTGAGGTGTGTAGAAGCCCAGAGGGCAGGCAGGTTCTTAGCCATCAAGAGAAGCTTCCTGAAAAAGGGTGTGGGGGGGAGGGAGGAAGGATAAAGGGTACCCAGGGATTGGGACTCATTGACAGGGCAGAAGAAGGCTGGGGGTGATTGTTAATGCTCATTCACAGGAGTATTTGTTCAAAGAGGGTAGTTGGTGCCTGGAGGAGGTAGTTATCTTTTCTGATTTTCTAGATCACCTCCACAGAGCAGTAAAAGGAATAAAGAGACCTTGTTTTTAATCTTGGCTCTGCCAGTAGGACTGGAACCTCTTCAGGACCTCAATATTTTTATCTGTAAAATGTGGGGAGGCCAGGCTGGTTTATCTCTGTGGTCCCTTCCACCTTTAATATTTTCTAATTTCTGTACTCACACCCTCCCTCACAATCAGGTAAACATTCCAGATTGGATTGTTGAACTTCGCCATGAGTTGACCCACAAGAAAATGCCCCATATAAATGACTGCCGCAGAGGTGAGTCTTCAGGGAACTACTTATCATAGTTAAGCCCAGGGGTCTGGGCTGGGTGGCACTGTGGGGAGAGGGAGGAGGATCTCTAACTGGTGTCAGAACCAGAACTAGGATGATGCAAGTGAAACACTTGTCTTGGGCACAAACTTTAAGAGGGTGTCAAAAGCTCAGTAATCAGAATAAATAACACTTTGATGTGGAAAAATGTACAATGAACAAAATTTCAAAATTTTAAATAAAGACAGGATTATTAGCGATTTCTTCTTTTGCTTCAGACTCCAGTACAGCTTGGCAGGACACCGTTCTGAGCCTGTTTTGATATCTTGATTACTAAGGGCATTTAAGGCATCCCCTTAAATTTCTTTTTTTTAAAGATTTTATTTATTTATTTGACAGAGATCATAAGTAGGCAGAGAGTCAGGCAGAGAGCCCGATGCAGGCCTAGATCCCAGGACTCTAAGATCATAACCTGAGGCGAAGGCAGAGGCTTCAACCCACTGAGCCACCCAGGTGTCCTTCCCCTTAAATTTCATACCTAAAGAGGTGAATGGGGGGCATGTTGGGAGGTGTGAGCCATCAAGTGTCATGAATCCAGGAGTTCTTTAGACACCCCATGCCAACTGATTCAGCCTAGTCCCTTCATGTTGGGGTAGCTGAGATCTAGAAAAGGGAAGAGACTTGGCCAAGGCCCTGTAACTAGCTACTGGACCTGGATCCCTCTTCTTCACTTGCCAGCTCTGTGTTATTTTTGGTATTCCATTTCTAATATTGGTATTAGTTTCTTCTAGAAAAGGTACTGATGAGCAGAGGAAGGCAAAGAACAGGGAGATAACCTAGAGCAAGAGGGACTACTTAGAGATATTTAAGATTTTTGTCTTCTTGGAGCCAAGCCTCTTCCCTCGGGTCTTCCCATAATGCTTATAAGAGAAGGCTAGGGGCCTGCTAGGAGCTGTTTGCCTGTGGCTACTCTGATGATACTGCCTTCCTTCTTCCCATCCTTTAGGCTGTTATTTTGTTCTGGATTGGCTCCAGAAGACCTACTGGTGCCGCCAACTAGAGAACAGCCTGAGAGAGACCTGGGAGCTGGAAGAGGATAGGGAAGAGACAGATGAAGAAGACCAAGAGGAAGATAAGAATATTGTGGTTGATGACATCACAGAACAGAAACCAGAGCCTAAGGATAAAGGGAAAGATGCAGAACTGGATATGAGGGTTGATGGAGACAGTGAGGGCAGCAAAGAGGTTGATTTGAATTTGAAAAAGGCTCTAAGACATAAAGAGCTATATGGTAGGTGTCCTTGGGTTGGGCAGGGGAGCATAGAGGGGCCCCTGAGTCTGGAAGACTCAGACTTAGGGTTAGCACTCATTATTTTCTTGGCTCAGCAATTCTTCTGGGGTTGTGAGTCTTAGCTTAAAACAATTACAATCACAAACCATTTCCCTTGAGCCCTGTGAAGTAGGAGAGGCAAGAATTCTAGTTCCCAATTTAAAACTCAAGAAATGAGATGAGAGGGACTCAGAATCCCATGAGGAGCAGATGGCTGGGCTGCCCTATCTGTTTTCGTATTCTGGTTTCAGAAAGAGCCCGAGAATTGCTGGTCTCATATGAAGAGGAACAGTTTAAGGTAAGAAAATGCCCTTGACTTTGTGTGTTTTCACTTGCCCAGCCATTTTTTCCCTCTTGCCAGCTTCCTGAGAGAAGTCCTGAGAAGGAATTTGAAAGAAAAGTGGAAGAGCTTGAGGGAACTTCTTGGAAAGAGAGAGGGGGTATCTAGGAAGGAGACAAGAGAAGCAGAATCCAGCAGAATTGGCTGATCCTCCACACTGATGGAAGAGAACAGATGATGGAAGTCTGTGGATAATCTGCCTCACTGGGTGGTAGGGAACAGCTGGGCATAAGTGGTTGCATAGTCCTGCAATACTGCAGCTGGTAAGCAGATGGCACCCAGGAGCTTTCCTAGATCAGGTGAGCTTGAGGGGTGCTATTTTAGCAGGAAGGGAGGTAGCCTAGAAACCATTCAACTTGGCTCTTCCTTTTCAGAAATGAAGAAATAAATTGAAACCACAGATGAATGAAGGGACTAGCCCCAGGTCACATATGCAATTAGTGCTAGAACTAGAATTAGAATCTCAGTCTCCTGATTCCCTTTCTTCCATAACCCATTGCTTCCCCTCATTCCTGGGCCCAGGGGTCTCTGACCCAATTCCAACAAAATGCCCTCAATGGACATCTCAGTATTGGAGTATCTGGTGGTTGGGAGCCACAGGGAGTTTAAGGTGGGGAGGGAGGAGGAAGAAAAGAAGAAGGTCTGGCATATGAAGGCCAGGATATTTTTAAATGTTGGGCCAGTAGGGGAGTTGTGGGCCCACCCCTGCATGCCTTGCCTATCCAATGAAAGGAAGTGCCTCTGAGGTCCTATGGGAAGGGATCCTTGAAGGGTGGGAGAGGGTTGCTTGGTTGAATCAGGCTTCTGATTTTCTGGCAGGTGCTGGAGAAGTTTAGGCATTTACCTCAGGCTGTTAAGGCATGGAACAACCTGTGTCCACCTGTAGAATGCATCCTGGCAGAGCTCAAGGGCATTACATGTGAGGACAGGTATGTAACTAGCAGGCTCACTGAAATAGGCTTCCATATCCCAGCTTGTCAACCTCTGCTGTAAGGAAATCTCAGGGATAACCCCAGTCCCCTGCTTTGTGGCCGGAATTCTGCATGGTCCCCTTCCTCTGGCTCTTCCAGCTACCAGGTAGGGATTGCATACTCTGAATTATTAAAATGGCCAGAGACAGGAATGTCTGCTTTCATTAGTCCCCTAGCCAGCTTTGTTCCTCCCTGTCCAGTGGTATGTGGAGCTCTGGTCAAGTAGGAAAAGCCCTTCATCCTTACCACTTCATTGTCCAGCCCTTGCCCAAGTTTGAGGTAAAAGATACGGTAGACACTGCTGATCTTTTGAACTGCAAATGGGGAATAATTGTGTCACCTGTATAGTCGTGGTTAGGAGAACAAGGGGGAGGCTTCCCCAAGGTCTGGCTCTTTGAAAGAATAAGTCCCTCCCTGCTCAGTGTGGCCATGGGCCTCCTTCCATCCCCACACCCTCCAAATAGTGTTCAGTTCAATCTGGTGCAGACAACATCTATCTGTTCCTCTCCTCCTTAGCTCTTGGGTCTTGCTACCTAAATTTAGCTGGAAAGGACTTTGAGGAATCTTCTGCTAAGAACCTATGGAAGCATTGTTAGACCTTCCAAACTAGGGAGAGGTTAGAAGGAATCTGGGATGGAGCAGAGACGGGGTGGGCCTGGGTGGGAGCCTACAGTGCACGTTGGGATTGCCTCTTGAGTCTTCTTCATTCCCAGGGTACTGCCAATTCCAAAGATGATTTATCATTGTCTGCCCATCCTAGGCTTCTTGGCATCTTTCTGCAAAGGCCATCTCAGCAGCCAAGATGTCTGTGTCTGCCTGGTCATACGGATCAGGCAGCAAGATCTATAAATGGTCTTCTGGATACTGACCGGAGGAGATGGGAGACAGATGAAAGGACAACTCTTTCCACCTCACAGCTAGTGGAGAAAGGGATCTAAGCATGACAGCATGGTCTGATGATGCCTCTGGCCATTGAGATATTTTGGGAGCTCATGTTCCCCCTCTAGGCCTGGTCAGCTAGGGAAGCCTCTCTCGGGGGAACTGCTAGATCTGGAGAAGACAACTGGCGGTTGCTGGTTTCAGTTTGAGCTACATGGGCTGAGGGATTACCCCTATAACCTATGCTTTTAAGCCCTGTAAATTAATTCTGGGTTCTTGGGGTCCCTAGGAATAAGGGTCATATATGCTCCAGCAATTGAGTCCCCAGAGTTTCTGCTTCTAGGATTTGAAAGAGGGTAACCAGGGAGAAGGGAAGGGGTAAGAGACTGGAGGATTGTGAAGAAAAACAAAAAGACTGAGTAGTAGCTGAAATCTAAAAGCCCTTGACCCTGTGACCCTAGGCGTTACCTCTTCTGTGGGCCTGGGACCTTTCTCCATATGTGCTTTCAGACTTGTTCAGCCACTACCACCCTCATTATGGGACTTAGAATAGCATGTGCTTGGGAAATGCTTATTCAAAACCTACTTATCTCAGTCTCTGGCCCCAGGTCTGCCCCAGAAGACTGAGGCCTGAGATCCAACTGTCAGCTGCCTTCATTTCCCATGCTGCTTTGCTCACTTATACCAGAGGCATAAGCTGCCTTGGGAGTGGGCAAGGGAGTAGAAGAGGGTCTTCTGTCTGCTCAGTTGGCTTAATTAAGTGTCCTCTTGCTCCAGGGAGGCTGTATTGGATGCTTTCCTGGATGATGGCTTTCTCATCCCCACATTTGAACAGTTGGCAGCTTTGCAGATAGACTATGAAGGTATGGTCTTGGGGCCTCACTTCAGTCTTAGAGTACTGTGTGTCCTGGGCAGGAACACCGGGGTGAGCTGGGTGGCCCAGGAATGGGAGGCAAGGGCTGTTTCCTACCGTTCCATAGCCTCTGGAAGCCTGTCTCAGCTGAGCAGAACAGGTTGCTCCACTGTCACTCAATTGTTGGATTATTCTTAGGTGCCCTGGAATTGGCTAGGCTGGGCTGGGCTCGGCTGGGATGGCCTGGGGTGTGTGGGAGTCTTAATGCCATAATTGTGCTATGTTAATCGTGATTTAGCCACTTAGTAGAGAGCTAGAACAGCAGACCTGGAAGGGCCTTGTAAGGTCATCTAGTTCAACATCCTCATGTTACAGATGGGCAGACTGAGGTCCAGAGAGGGGAAGGTACTGACCCAAAGTTACACAGTGAGTTATTGACAAAGCTGAAGCCAGAACCAGAACTTTTTTTTAATACTTTGTTTTGAGTCATTTGGTTGTCAGATACTAACTGGTTTCTCTCCTTGCTATTCTGCTCTTCTCTTTCTGTTCTGTGGTGGCAACTCTATTGTTGGTGGGCACCCCCCCTTCCCTTCCTCCCCACCTTATCTCCCCCTTTTCCTTTTTCGCTTTCCTCTCTCCTTGTCTCCTATGGGCCTCTGCTTCCCCTTTACCTCAACCTGTTTCCCTCACAAACCAGAAAACATGGACCTGAGTGATATCCTCGTGCCAAAGCCATTCTCTCAATTCTGGCAGCCTCTGCTCAGAGGCCTGCACTCCCAGACCTTCACACAGGCCCTGCTGGAGAGGTTGCTTTCTGAGCTGCCAGCCTTGGGTGACAGCGGGATCCGGCCCACCTACATCCTCAGATGGACCATTGAACTCATTGTGGCTAACACCAAGACTGGTGAGGGCTAGCCTTAGCCTCAGGGCTTAACACAGCCCAGGCAGGAGCATCTGCCACTATTGTCAGCTCTCAGCTGAACAGCACCAGGCAGACATGTCCCTTGTTAAAGGTTTAGGCTTGTCCAGGCCCCACAGCGCCAGTGGACAAATCTTCCACCTTTTTTTTTCCCCTTAGAGCCAAGTAAACTGGTCTGGGATAAAAAGAGCCTAAATGCTGGAGCAAATGGGAGGTATAGAGTGGGGAGTCCGGAGGGGTGGGGAGGGACAAAGCCAAGCTTTTAAAGGTACAAGATTGGGTGGGAGGCTTATTGGTTCCTTCTCCTCAGACACTCTCTTCTCTCTCAGGACGGAATGCCCGCCGATTTTCTGCAAGCCAGTGGGAAGCGAGAAGGAGCTGGAGGCTCTTCAACTGCTCTGCCTCCCTTGACTGGCCCCGGGTGGTTGAGTCCTGCTTGGGCTCACCTTGCTGGGCCAGCTCCCAACTACTTCAGCTGTAAGTCTCTTGAATACCATCTACTGAGAGATTGAGGCTCCAGAGGCCTTAGGGCCACACAGCCCTAGAGTGGCAGAGTTGGGCCTTTGCAAGGACTCTGAGTCCCATTCCCCTCCTACTAACAGATAGGAGAACTGAGTCCCAGATAGGGGAGGGGTAGAGAATTATTGCCTAAGATCACACAACTTAAGACCTGGCTCAGCTGAGTCTGTTATGAGAATGGATGAGATAATTCCCTCCCATCCCCAGAGTGCTTAGCATAGTGGCCTGTACAGAGTAAGTGCACAATAAATGTAGCTGCTGTTTATTACTTGAACCTAGTCTTCTGAGAGCCCAGTGCTCTTTCTTTGTTATCTTATCAATGTATACCTCTCCTACGAGCTCACCAACCTTCAGTGACTTCCTATTGCCATTCTGATGAAGTCTAGACTTCTTGGCCTGACATTCAAAGATCTTTCTGATTCTCTCCCAACCCGTCATGGTAACCGTACCTCCTGTGAGTCCCCTTTACCCAGTCTACCCTGGACACTGTGCTCAAACTGAATATTGCACTGGCTCCTGTAAATACCTGTGGTTGTCTCCAGTTCTTTTCCACTGTCGTATTCTGGCCCTGAACCACTTCCCCACTCATGGAAGCCTTTAGCACATAGTTCTCTTCCCACTTTCTGGAGCGATATCTGTTTCATTTGAGTGATCCATCTGATACTCTTCACCTCCTCAGCTCCTGTGACTTTCATTTTCTACTACACCCTGCAACCCATTTCCATCAGAGCTATTACCCCTCTGAAACCTGACATCCCAGTATCCTACTAAGTGGCCATAACCTCTTGTCCTTCTGTTTCTCACCCTTGCATCCTGTGGTGGTATCTCTTTGCCTGCATCCAGACCTCCATCCCTCCCTCAACCTTGCTTCCCACCCATCCTGTCTGTGGTTGATCACTTCAACCACTCATTGTCAGGACCCTCAGCTCTGCCCATCCTTTGGCATATCTGACTTGCCAACTCCTGAGCTGGGATTGATCCTCCCCACTCTGCTCCCTCACTCCTCAGCCCAAGTAGCTGAGCTGTGCTGGAAAAAACCACATAGCATTGTGGATTGCTGCCACTATAGAGGTATGATTTTTAATCTCAGGCCAGGCCTCAGTTCTGCTTATCTGAACTTTTTACTTGTTTTCTGCCCACTTTCTCTCCTGTTTCCTGACTGTTCTAAGCCCGCCCTTACCACTCATCTCCAGCCCCCTCTATCACCTATTTCACCCTAGCTTCCTCGAGCATCCAGCAGGGCCCCCTCGACCTGAGGTCCAGCCCTCATTAACTGATCTGCGGTGACACTCAGCCATCTTGCCAGTCTCATGATGAGGTGGCCTTGCGCCACCTCAAAGCTTGCTCCTCCACCTGTGTTCCAGAGCCACCTCTTCCAGCCTCACTGGGGCCTCAACCCTGCCTCTCACTTGCTCTCCTGGCCCTTGCTGTTCAACTTATGAATGTGCCTCAGTTTTTTCATCTTAAAACAACAATAACATAAGTAAAATTTCCTTTGACCCTGCATCCCTATGTTGAGTAATCAGCAGCATATCAGTCCTCCTGCCCCCACCCACCAACCACCATCAGAACATCTCAAAAGAGTAGTCTACATGCAACAATCTTGATTTCCTCACTATCCTCTTATTCCTCAACCTGCTGCAATTTGGCATTTACCCCTAAAACTGCTTTGACCTAATTACCAAATCCTCTGAGTCCTTGTCCATTGATATGTCTGCTGCATGAATGGCTCTTTACCACTGTCTCCTTGAAATACCTGTGCTTTTTTTCCTCAGTTCCTATAAAGTGTCAAGGCCCAAATCTATCCCAGGACTCTCCCCCAAGATTCGGCCTCCCTTATTTGGCTGTCAGACATTTCCTCCTGGATGGCCCACAGATACTTACTGTGACCGAAACGGAATTGGTCATCTTATTTCAACTCCAATCCCAAAGTGATCTTCCTCTTTTGCTCCCTGTCTCACTTGGTGGTATCATATCTATGTTGCTACGTTGACTCTCAAGCACTTACCAAATCTGAGATTTTGTGTTGCCATGTTTACTTCCCATAGTGTCTCTTTTCCTCTATCAGACTTAAGCTTTTCAAAGGTAAGGGCTCTGTATTAGCCATCTGTGCCGTTAACCACCACACAAATCCAGGCCCTAAACAGACCTCAGTAAACACTGTTGAACTAAGCTATACTGTACTATCTCATTGCCAGCAGTGCTGTCTTTGATACTAGCTCAGTTTGTGCTTGGGGACTGAATGAAGTGGGAGTCTAGATGCCAAGACCCTCTTAGGTCCCCTGATTCCTCCATAGAATCAGAAAGCCATTCTTGAACCCTGATGACACTTGGGGCATAATAGTAGTTCATAAGAGAAAAAAAAAAAGAACAATGTAGCTTTGTAGAGAAAGGAAGCCAGGGCAAGACCTCCAGCAGATAGAACTGAACCAAACAGCCAAATCTCCAGATGTGTCTGCTTTAGACTGGAAGTGATATGGATGGGTGGTAAACTGGGAGGAGAACCAGAAAGTCTTGGAGAGGTCAGAAAAGCATGACAGACAGGCATTTGAGCAATTCCAGGAGAATAAATGAAGTTTCAAAGTCTAGAAAGACCATGGCCTGTGAATGTAATGGGGGGAGGGAGTGAGAAGAGTAGCATGGAGAGGTAGTTTGGATAGGTGGCCTTCAAGGTACTTTCCAAAAATCTAAATTCAAAACAAAACAAAACAAAGACCAAAAAAAAAAAAAACCAAAGGAAAAAAAACAAGGTACTTTCCAATCCTAAGTGCCTAAAAAGTGGAAGCTGCTGGTCTTGGAGAAGTCTAGACCACAGAGATCTTCTCTCAATCCAGGCATACCAGAGGGATGTGACACATGCTGGCAATAACAGCGGCTTACTTTGGTATGACACCTTGTGCACAGGTTCTGCTTTCCCCAGATAATAGTGAATGTAGAGTCCTAATCACCCCATTGCACAGGTTGAGACAAAGGATTATCCTAGGTATTAGGCTGTAAGTCAGTGGTAAGTCTGCAAGTCAGAGCTAGAGCCAGAATCCAGATATCCTGTCCTTACTCCTATGCTCTTTATATAATGCTCCATTAGATTGCATGATTGTGAAAAGCATGTGTTGTGAGGTACATAGAGAATGTGGCTTTGTTTTCCCCAGAAGGAAAAATGAAAGATACCACTGGCAGTTAACTGTCCTGTGCTTTTTGTAGAGTTAATTTCATTTGACATAGTAGTCTCTGGAGGTGGAAGTATTCTTATTTTATAAGAAAGACCTTGAAGTGCCAGAGTGAAGTGATTTATCCAAGAGATATACAGTTTGTTGATGGTGGGACAAGGATTTGGGTCCAGATGTTATGAGTCCAAAGTCCACATTCTTTCCACAACCAGACAAACCTGAGGAGAGAGATGCATTTTAAGATTTGTATCACCCTTACACCTGAGTGGTCACACTAGGTAGCTTGAGATAGCGGGTGGATAATAATCAGTGGTGATAACAACATCTTGCCAATATCAAGTGCCTGGGATGTTTATTATTAATCATACTAATGGGCCACAATGAGAGGGAAGAGCTTCTCTCTGGCTTTTCCTCCAAAAAGCCTGGAAACTTTCCAAGAGCTTCTCCAAAGCAGCCAGTATCAATTCAGTTTGAGCCAGTGCCCTCTTGGAATATGAAATTAGCCCTGCAGATAGGGTCTTCCAGTGGAGTCATTAGCCCCCAGCCCCACCTCCAGTGACCAGAGACCGTATGTGGCCAGAGAACCTGCTGAGCATAATTTGTCTTCTCCACCATGCCTCCAGCAGTGACCAGATGCCTGTTTGTTTGTTTGTTTAAAGATTTTATTTATTTGACAGAGAAAAACACAGCCAGAGAGAGAACACAAGCAGGGAGAGTGAGAGAGGGAGAAGCAGGCATCCCGCCGAGCAGGCAGCCCGATGCGGGGCTTGATCCCAGGACTCAGGGATCATGACCTGAGCTGAAGGCAGAGGCTCAACCACTCAGCCACCCAGGTGCCCCTAGATGCCTGGTTTTATATAAGGCTCTGCAAGGGGTGTTCACCCTTTTCCTCTGCAGGAGCTCTCCTTCCTGTTGGCTCTGTGTTGCTGATTTTGCTATTAGCGCCATCCTTTGTGTGCACACTGTCATCATCTTTAACTCCCCTCTGTCTGACCCCTACCATCTGGTCACCAAGCCCTGCTCTCTGTCTTCCACATCTTTCCTCCCCCTCGTCTCCACTGTCAGTGCCCTAGGTCAGCCCTCACTGGCTCCCTGGTACTCCTGCCTCCAGGTTGCCCTGTCCAGGCCATCTTCCATGTGGCCATCCTCCACACAGGCACTATGGTGATCTTCAGAAAAGCAGCCATCACCTGTGCTTAGAGTTGTCAGGTGACCCCCCCCTTTCCAGCACACGCACTTAACCTTTGCAGCCTTCTCTTCCTCCCACAGCTCCCCAGCACAGTCCTTCCCCTGGAACCAGGCTACTCCCACCACATGTACACAGTATAGCGTGCTCACTCTTGTTTCTGTACACAACCCTCCCTTAATCTCTCCTGCCCTCCTTGTACTCTCTGCCTCTCCCCAGCTCCTGTAGTGCCCAGGGTCCACAGTGCTCATGGCTTCCCTCCTACATCTTACTTTGTCTTGTCAACTGTTTTTTTTTTAACTTTTTCTCCATCTCAGGCTGGGCTGTAATTGCTCCTGGGAAGGGATCACATTTTATCTTCCAGCAGCAGGAGCCCAACACACTTCCAGGCATATCTTTGGAGTTTAGGACAAATTGCTCAGCTAGGCCAGGGGAAGAGAGGGATGTGGCATTGTCTTGTCTAGTCCTGTTAGCCTGTTGGCTGGTTTGTGTATTTACATAGCATTCGGTATAGATGAATAGCTATCATTTATTACATGCCAACTCACTATTTGCCAGGCACTGTGCCAGGCATTCTACATGAGCTATGTTAATACTCTTCCCAATAATCTGGTAAGTCAGGTGCCATTATTATCTTTATTTTGCTGAGAATAGAAGTGAGCCACAGAGATGAATCACAGTGCCTGTTTAGGGGTCCTGTTTCTGTTTGCTCTTCTGCACTGCCTTTTAGAGGCAGGTCTGGAAACTCCGCAACCAAGTTCAAACCATGAAGTGTTGAGGTATGAAGTGAGTTGAGATTTTGAATCTTTCTTACCCCATCCTTCCCTTTGCTCAGTATCTTCAAAGCCATGGGACAGGTCCTGCCAGACGAGGAGCAGGAGAGGCTCCTGCACATCTGTTCCATTTATACCCAGACTGGAGAGAACAGCCTAGTACAGGAGGGCTCAGAGGCCTCCCCCATTGGGAAGTCTCCTTACACACTGGATAGTCTGTATTGGAACCTCAAACCAGCTGGTTCCTTTGGAATTGAAGGAGAACCCCAGCAGCAGGAGGAGCAGGGCAGCCTTAATGATCTCAAGAAAGATGAAAAGAAAGAGAAAGGTCTGGAAGATCAGGTGGAGGACGAGGAAGAGGAAAATGATGACCAGAAGTGGGAGGAGGAGGAAGATGAAGATGAAGATGATGAAGATGAGGAGGAGGAAGTGGTGGAGAAGGAAGATAAAATGGAGGTGGGGCCTTTCTCTCCTGGGGAGGAGTCTCCCACTGCTGAGAATGCCAGGCTCCTGGCCCAGAAAAGAAGAGCTCTGCAGGGCTCTCCATGGCAAGTTAGCTCTGGTAAGAAACCTGATACTCACTTTCCATCACACCAATCTTCCCTTTCCAGCTGGTTCTAGAGGCTTCATTCCACCCTAGAGAAGAAATGGAAAGTAGCGGAAGGTAGCCAGTGTGAGGCAAGCCTGGGAGACAACATGATGTGTAGCTGACACCTGGTTTTCCTTCCCTTTAAGATAGCATGTGTAAGATTCAAGGCCCTAATAACTGTCATGCTATTGGCTTTTTCATGTAGAGTGCCCCACGGGGAATGGTGTGGGTGTGGGTACTGAGCAGCAAAATACAGAGGAGATAGCAAGAGGTGGGTGGATATATATGATTCTGCTTGTGTTTTTTGCATGCAGTGATCCAGGAGCAGGGAGATGAATAATAATGTTTTCTGTGTGTATGTGAATGTGTATGTGTATACATGGAGGCTGGGTCGTGATGAGACAGGATTTTGCTATGTATATGAGAAAGAGGCAAACCAGGGGTATTAAGTTAGAGGAAGGGAAGGGAGATTAGAAAAGTGAAAATAAAGGAGTGGTGTGGTTTTTAGGTGAGCGTACAAGTTAGTGAGACGAAGCCTGGAGGGGGGAAGAGATTAGGTGATAAGGAAGTGGGGGTACACAAATCTACTTCTGAGGGATGTATATTGAATTCCTTTGTTTAGGTTAGGGAACAGGAACTCAAAGGCAGGGATATCCTGAAGGAATGAACAGTTTGGTGTATGTGTTGGGGTGGGAGGCATGTGTGTATGTGTATATACTGGAGGTAAGGGCAGATGTAGATCACAGCCATGATGATGAAACCTGAAAGAGGGAACAAAAGCAGCTGGGATTGGGTATGGTGCAGGGTGGATATGATAGGCAACAATAGGAAGAGAGGGGAGAAGTAGCAAAGGAACTTAGGGGGGCAAGTTCTTTGCTCTTGTGTGAACATGTATGTGGAAGGGCTGGGGCATAAAGGCACTGAGTGCTAGGTGTGAGGGAGCACCCCTATGTCTGTGTGTGGTGGCAATGAAGTCTCTTAGGGCAAGGAGGGCTGTATTTGGGGTCTTTGTAGATATTGAATGGGAGGGGCATTGACATAGGCAGAATTGTATGTGTGTGTGAGAGAGTAGGGGCTGTGAAAGAAGTCATTGTGAAGTGGACACTGCATCTGTGCATGGATGCACTCAGAATCATGTTATGATTTTGGAAGAAGAGGCAGGGTCGCTGAGATCTTTGGGAGCCAGGATGTATCTCTGAGGGGAAGTAACAGCAATGAGAGGTGGGTATATATGGGAAAGTGTGATAACAGACAGTGAGACAGCCATCCAGAAGTATCCATCCCATGTGTGTCTGTTGTCACTGAGGGACATGTACACAGATGTCAGTCTGGAGAGGCAGGGGCTCTGATGTACACAGGGTTGGGGATGTTAGTGATGAGGCGGGGAGATGGTCAGGTCAGTGACAGACATGGGGAAGTGGTCCTTGTGTATGAAGATATTTTTGTATTTATAGGGCAACACAGAGCATTAAGACAGGCACAACTTCTTCCTGTAAAAGAGTCAGGGTGGGTGGTTCTATGGGTAATATGAAAAGCTAGTCCAGGGGTGATACTTTCCAGAATGCCAGGAGAATTATGACAAGGACAATTTTTTGGGTACCAGGGAGATGGAGAAGGCCAGAAACTGAATCTGCTTAGAAAAGCTCATGAAAGCTTCACTTGAATATTGGATGCACTGGTATAAGGATGGGAATGAGGGTTTACTATAATACTATGTAGAGGGTATTTAAGTGATTGGACAGAGAGGGTGGGGAGTGCCTGATATGGTTCATTCTAAAGTGGAATATCTGTTGGAGGGTTGGAAGAGTAGTTTATGAAAGTGGAAAGGCTAGGATATTAAAGTCTTTTCTTCTCCCTCTTGCCATTTCTTCTTCTGTGTGGGCATATACATATACAGGGACATTAAGACTTCCCATACATTCTTGTGTGCCTGTGAATGAGATGTATAGGAGGCAGGGAGTGAAACTGAGAACATTCACTGAATGGTGGGTTCCATCTCTATTTATGTGTATATACTTAGGTGGCAGTAGGGAGTGGGATATGCAGTAAGACAGTCCTTCCCTGGATAAGGGATGTTGTGTTTATATATGGGAGCAATAAGACGTTGCAGCGGGCAGAGGGAATATAATGGCTCTGAGAGAGAGTCCACCCTAAAGTGGTATGTGGGTGTGTGTGTATATCTCTCAAGACAAGGCCACTAAGAAATGATGTGACATTCAAACACGTTGGGAGTGGGTGTTGTGTGTAGACATGCAGGAAATGTAGGTCATTCAGATATTCTGAGGTGTCTGGGCTTGGGAATTAGGTGTGGGAATTCTGGGACATCCAGACTTTCCAGGATATATGCGTGCACAGAAATAGCAGAGCAGATGAAAGGCTGAGGCAGTGATACGGCCAGATCTGAAGAAGATGTCCTTGTCTATGTGTTGAGGACATGTCTGTGAAGTGGGAGAAGAGCCGAGAGGAACAAATACATTTATAGTTATGTGCATGGCATGTGTGGACTTGAGGGTGGGTTGAGGTGGCAAGTATGGGCCCGTGTGAACACATGGAAGGGAAGAAGAGCAATAAAGAGTGAATAAGGGAGTCTGGAAGGGGTGGGGAGTGCGAAGAGAGGAAATCATGACAAATGGTGCAGGCAGGAATGAGACTAGACTTGAACAGAAATGCCATGCTGGGAAAAAAAAATAAATGCCATGCTGAGCAGGCTAATGAGATGGGCAAGTAGACCTTGTAGGTAGGCCTGTATACCAGTTTGAGAACTAGCTAATCAGCCCACTCTTGCCTCCTCCCTTTGCTCCACAGAAGATGTACGATGGGATACCTTCCCCTTAGGCCTAATGCCAGGTCAGACTGAGGACCCAGCAGAGCTTATGCTGGAGAATTATGACACCATGTATCTTTTGGACCAGCCTGTGCTAGAGCAGTGGCTGGAACCCCCAACATTCAAGACTAGGTGAGTGCCAGTGGCTACAGGATTTCTTACCCCTTTCTCTGCCTTCTGAAGAGGGAGGGAGGAAGGGAAGGACCCAAAGTAGGATGGGTGGGGGAGGTAGCTTTCCCCACTCGGGGCCTAAATGAGTGATGTGTAAGCTCCAGTCCCTGACTGGGCCCTTGCCAGGACTCCCAGTCCCTAGTTGGGGGGCATTGAGGTAGCCACACAGAGCTGGCTTGTCACCCCTCTCAGATTGCATCCAGTTTGTGTGTGTCTGTGAGAGAGACAGATGGAGACAGAGAGAGTGTATGTATGTGTCCGCACACATTTTAGGAGGAGTTCCATAGCTTTTCTCGGATTCCCTAAAGGGTCCACCACTCCCAAAAGGTCAAGAACGGGTGCTGTAATCCAACTTTCTCATGTTCCTGAGGAGAAAACAGGCCCAGAAAGGGGATGGGATTTGTCCAAAGGTGCACAGAGTAATCAGTAGGCCTCCCCGCACTGTCCATGCATCTTGGTAGCAAGGCCTGTGCAGGGCTCCATGCTGTTCCTCGAAACTCGCCTCTGGATCACAGGCATGGGAACCCTTGGGTCATCAGGGAGCCAGGAACCAAGCAGCCCTTGCTGAGGGGCTGTGCTGGTAACACAAAAGAGCCGGTCCAGAGGGCCTGTACATTCCGGAATGCGGGGCCATTGTGACCGGGAGAATCCTGTGAGTACCAGAGAGAGACCTCTGTGGGCCCCTGAAACTGAGAGTGTGTCCCTGTGCTGCCTGCCCACTCCATGGGAAATGAGCCCTTCTTCCTCTGGACTTTCAGAAAACCCAGGGGCCCCAGCAGCAGGCCAGGCCCAAGGCAGTGCTATGGACTCTGTCCTAGACCAGGGGGCAGCAGGCTCTTGGAGAGGAAATGCAGCTGGGGAAACCAGGTGGTCTGTAGAGGAGCTGTTAATTCCCCAGGGGAGCTGATTGGGTCCAGTTCCCGCTTCCCATGTAGTAGGGAGGCCTCCTCTGCTGGAGCAGGCATGCCCATTCCTGCTCCTGGTCTCAGCTCCACCTCTCAAATGGCTATGTGGCTGGGAGCAAGTCCCTTTTCATCTCTGGGCCTCAGTTCCCTTGTCTGTAAGATGGTGGGTAATGGGAGGGAATGGGACTAGATCATCTCTAAGGGTTTTTTTCAGCTTAGTAGTGTAACCATGGATCTGCCTGAGGGGAAGGATGATGGCTTTGCTCTTATCTCTCACCCTCATCTACTTGGAAGGACCTGCAGGAAGCAGGGGAAGCAAGAGTGTTCTGAGCAGCGCCAGGGAGGGGAAGGGCAGTCCTCTCCCTAAAACAACCTTGTAATCCTGGGATGGGATCTGGGCCTAGCCCTGTAGCCCAATCCTGGCCTTGGGCCCCTTACCCAGCTGTTGGGGGTAGAAGGGATCCAGCCAGGGTCCTCTGGGACCCCAACATCTACAGCCTTAGAAAAAGGCCTGTTAATACTTATAATATCTCCTGGGGTGGGGGGAGGTTTATAGGCCCTCCCTCCTACCTCGACCCAAATAGTTCCACTTTAATCTGGTTTATATACTAGGGCTCTGAATAACGTTTCATTTGAGAAGTTGTACTCTTTCCCTCCTCCTCTCAATTGAGGGGAAGGCAGAATGACCCCTAGGGCCCATCTGAAATAGTTTCTCAGGTTTGCTCCATAGTCACCTTCATAAAACCAGGCAGGAGGGTGGGTCCTTTCCCTAGACACACATCAATCAAGCACCCTTAACCCTTCCAGAGCCTAACGCTGCCTCTTTTCCTAACAGACCTCTCTCCCATCTCTCCACAGCACCCTTGGCTTGAGCTGTGGCATGGGCAGTGACAACTGCAGCAACAGTAGCAACAACAGCAGCAACTTGGAGGGCCTTCTCTGGAGCCAGGGCCAGCTGCATGGACTCAAAACTGGCCTGCAGCTCTTCTGATGCCCACTCTGGTGCAAAGTGTTTCTGTAGCCCTGCTGGGGTAATAGCCCATTCCCTGCCCCTTTTGTCCCCCTGCTCCTGGCCCCCACCAGTGCACCTGAAACTCCATGAAACAGCCTGGGAGACAGCCCACTTCAGCCATATCAGCTCAGCTTTCTGCCACAATGGAATTTTGAATATGTTCTAGGCTTTTAAAAAAATATTTTGAAACACAATAAACAGACAACTGTTAGTTTTGGTGTTTGTAAGATAAGGGGGTCTGCTAGGGCGACCAGTATAGTTCTCGCTTTTTTCTGGGGGACCTGGAGAAGGTGTGATTATAACAGGACTTTAATTAAAAGCTTGGTCCTTTGGCTCATTGGGCCCACTGCCCCTAATGTTTTCACCACCAGGCCCTAGTCATACTTTCTGATTTGAAATATTTTCACTCCTCTCAGCTGTAGAATGGGGCCAGCTCACTTGGAAGCATTAGGCTCCAAAAGAGAGGTAGTGCTATAGAACCCAGCCACCATCAGGGGAATCTGCTCAGAACCTCCCTGACAGTGGGAAGGCCCAAAGCCTTCCTGATGTTACCTAGTAGGCTTTTGGCTCATTTCCTTACTTACCTCACTGAACAGCAATTAAAAACTAAAGAGCAACCTTTATTCTTTGTCCATCCCTTTGGGCTAGAAAAAATAGAGTGGACTTTATTGTGGTGGGCACTGAAGTTAGAGGAATATCTTATGGACTGACCATGAGTTCCTTCTCTGTGGTCACCCAGTTCTGTTAGACACTCAAGAGTGCCTACTCTGCCAGCTCTGAGCTGCCAAGAGACAGGGATGAATAAGTTATGTTAACACCCCCTTAGAGCCCTCTGTCAGGTGAGAAAAGACAAAGTCACCATTCATAACCTGGAGGAGGGAACTGAGGGAGCTCTGCTGTGCCACAGGTTCTTTGTTTTTCTTAGGGTTATATTTTCACAGTGGAGGTTGAGGTCAAGTCTAGCTACAGTATTACTCATCCTCTGGGGAGTTTGATAGCTGAGCAAGAGAGTGGGAATTTCTGCAGGGCCAAGTCGGCTCCAGACAAGGGGAAGCAAAGGACAGAACTAGGCAGCATTCGAGACAAGAAGCTAGCCCAATAAGTGGGTGAGCTAAGAATGAAGGAGAGGGTGTATGCTACAAAAATGCTAAAGAGAAATTTAGTGGAAATGTCATGTATGACCTTGTCAAAAATTAACTTGAGGTAAGACCCCTAGGAAGTCCCCAATACTTCTTAAAGGATGTCCTGAATATTTTTGTGGGTTTGTGTATGTAATCATTTTTCTAGAGCTGACCCACAAACCTAAACATGATCAGAAGGATCCATCAACCCAGTTCCTATCTTGTGTGGACTCAAACATTAGGCATGGACAGAGCAGTCTCCTGCACTGGTTAATGCAGTCAGTTTCCCTCTGAATCTTCCCACTCCTGCCACAATAGTAAATGCTATCTTTCAGAATCCTGGACTATCAGAGCTGAAGGAGCCCTCAAAGAGCGTATAGGCCACATATAGTCAAAGGATTTGCAAATGTACTCTGGGAGGTAGCTCAGCACCTGCTCCATGTGGAGATGGGTTCTGGAAACTCTTGATTCCCCTCTACCACTTATCTGGAGCAGCCTGGATTTTATATATGGTGCATGTATTGGCATCCTATGCAAGTTTTTTTTTTTCCTCAATGCTAAAAAATTTGGAAATCATGGTTCTAGTCTACCCCCTAATTTTATGCATTGAGACACTAAGGCAGACAAAAGGAAGGGATTTGTCTGAGGGCACAAAACAAGTATAGCATATAGATCCAAGTTGCTTGCAACATCAGCATCATCTGGGTGCTTGTTCGAAATGCAAATTATTGAACTCCACTCCTGACCTGAACCAGAAAGATTAAGGGTGAACAGCAATCGAGTTTAACAGTCACCAGGTGATTCTGATGCATGCTAAAGGTTGAGCTGCACCAGAATACAGAGGGAAAATCTGCCCAAAGACCCAGGTTCCAGGGAACTCCATCACTTTATGGGAGCAACTTGGGGTAAATTATGCCAGTTTCTTCATCTGTAAGAGAATAATATTTGCCTCAGAGGCTTGTAAGGATCAAAAAAGATAATAGATGTGAAAGTTCTCTTTAAAGTGTACCATGCTTTGTATGTGTGAGCAGTGTGGATTCAGAACAGGATTAGTAGGCGTTGGACTGAGCCTCTGTATAACCTAGGACAAAGTGCTTTTCCTTGGCCTTGAAAGGTAGACAAAGATGAGCAGGGGCGCCTGGGTGGCTTAGTTGGTTAAGTGACTGCCTTCAGCTCAGGTCATGATCCCGGAGACCCGGGATCGAGTCCCACATCGGGCTCCCTGCTCAGCGGGAAGCCTGCTTCTCCCTCTCTCACTCCCCCTGCTTGTGTTCCCTCTCTCACTGTGTTTCTGTCAAATAAATAAATAAAATCTTAAAAAAAAAAAGATGAGGAGCAGACTATATGAGCTTATTTCTGGATCAGGTCCAGGGAGGGTAAGAGTCAAGGGTCATTGTTTACTGGAGTTCTGAAACCTGGGATCTGTGAAGCAGGTCCCTGGGAAGGGCTGCTTTAGATGGTGGGGTCAGTGGTAGGGTCAGGTGTGGGAGAGGAGTAGGGGAGAACTGGCCAAGAAGCAACAATAACCCAGTGCCCTTGGACCTCTTCCTTCTGATTATAGATCAGAGCCTGATTAGAAGTCTTCAAACTGTGCACGTTTAACTGGGGAACAGAGTTGGGGATCAAGGGAAGGGAGTATAGATTATATTGTTATTCAGTGACAATAATTGAGAGTCACCACTTCTGATAATTGATCAGTGATGAAGAACATGGTTTCTGCTTCAAAGGAACTCCCTTATTTGTAGAGGAGTCTGCATGCCAACGTAATTGTAACAGAGTGACAAGTGCTAAGATAGAAGGATTGTTCAAGATGCCTGCAAGGCCCACTGTAGGTAAGGATCAACAAAGCTTGATCAAGGAGGTGGCACAGCTTAATAAGGGAGGATATTAGCAATGAGTTTTCAAAAGCAAGCTACTAAAAAAAAAACCAAGTTACTCTAGTCAGAACAAAGAGCAGAAGTATGGTAAAAGTCTGGAGGGGATAAAGAGCGTGGCATGTTGGGACATCAGTGAATGGTCCAGGATAATTGGAACATTGTAAGTTCCGAGGCCAGAGAGTTAAGCTAGAGAGAGGAATGGTCAAACTAGTTGATTTCCCATCTACAATTAGAGAACAGCCCTGAATATTGAATTGTCCCCTCTTGGAATTTTAACTATTGTTAACACTTCCCTCAACACTCAGGCTGCCATTGCCTCCAAGAAATATTAATTTATTAACTTATTCTATAAGTGTGCCTTATTTCCTCATGAAAGTGTAAGTTCTAGAGCTAGGAACTATTTATTCCTTTTTTGTCTCTCCCTAGGAGAGATATAGGCCAGGTCCCTATTTGGAACTCAGTAAGAACTTGTTACATATATGCCTGAGTAATGTGAGAGGAAGCAGGAAAAGGGTAGGGAGAGATGAGCACTCTTAGTCCCAAAAGGATGATAAAAGAGAAATATTCTCAGATTTATGAATAGCCCCTTCCATAGGCTCGGGCTGGGCTCTCCTGTAGCAACTGGTCATCTCTGCCCTTAGAATGGGACTGGCCTGGATTGTTCACAGGGTGGGGGTAGGGGTGGGGAGGTTGGGGTGGGAGTAGGAAGCTTCCAAAAAGCATGAGGGAAGAGCAGACACCACTGTAATAAGAGCTTACTGGCCTGGGAGCAAGGAGGCCTGAGGTTTGTCATGGCTTTGCCATGACCTCCCTGTTCAGCCTTAGTCAAATCTCTTTAGTTCTTGGATCATCAGTTCCGACACCTATGGCCTGATGGAGTTGATGCCTCTGAGCATTCCACCAGTGACTTCCCTGTAAAATATAGGGTTCCAGGCTGCTTCTAGCTCTGTTATTTTGGCTAATACCCAGCAGATGATATTTCTGTGGCCCTTCAAGGAAGAAACTAAGCTGGACCCTGAGCCCTCCATCTAGTTCTGACCCATGAGTGGAGGCTTGGCCCAGTGCAGCCCTGTGGGAAATACCAGACAAGTAGCACTTGGAGCTTTGTTAGTATAGAAAGAGAAGAAGGCATATGCTTACAGTCATAAAATTCAGATGAACTCATTTGCGGAGACTCCTTTCCTTGCAAGTCCCGTGGACAGATTTTTTTTTTCCTTGTAGTTTCAAGTTTCTATTGAAATTCTCCAAGGGCTAGGGTGCCTGGGTGGCTCACTGGGTTAAAGCCTCTGCTTTTGGCTCAGGTCATGATCTCAGGGTCCTGGGATTGAGGCCTGCATCGGGTTCTCTGCTCAGCAGGGAGCCTGCTTCCTCCTCTCTCTCTGCCTGTGTCTCTGGCCTACTTGTGATCTCTCTGTAAATAAATAAATAAAATCTTCAAAAAAATTCTCCAAGGGCAAAAAATTAAGTTTTTAGAAGTGAACTAGAGTATGTGTGTAGGTCGGTGTGGTATGGCTTTTGTCGTTGATGTTCTTAAAGAAACGCAGCCATTAGTAGTTAGTAGACAAATAGTTTATGCAGAAAATAAGTGTGTTACAGTTGTTATCATCAATGATACAGCATTTTTCAATGGTGAAACCAATTAAAATCTCATTAGGTAGTCATAGCACATTCATGCTAGTGAGAACATTGCAAAGCACTGCACCTGCATTATAGGAGTAGACAAAACTGGGGATGGATATATTTTCATTCACCTCTGGCTGGCTTGTGTATTTTGTCATTGAGACTTACATTATGTTTGGGTCAAACAAAAAACCCAAAGCAGTTTTATAAAAGTTTACAACCATTAAACAGTATTTGTTTAATCCCACAAATGGATAAAGCAAACTACTATAGCTCAGTGATATACAAATCAGGACTAGAAATAGTCAATCTGCCTATGTATATAGCTAGGTACAATATTATAGACATTTAATATGCTGAGTCTTTTCAAAGCCATCAACTACTTTAGACAAGCAGGTTCCCAAAATATACTGGCTTGGTTTCCAATGAGAACTAACTAACTGCAGTGCCATTTCAGTTTAAGACTATGCCCTCCTCAGTGTCAGATATGAGGAGAAGAAAACTAGGGGAAGGCGTAGAAGGATTAGGAGGACACATGACCATGTCTATTTGGATAGCTTAACATTATTTTCCCTGTGCAGTCTCAGACCTGGTTCACTGAGTAAAAGTGTATTAAATTGTTGGCCCTCAGAAAGGGCAGTTGTACGAAGTCCCATACTAATAGCATACAGAGAACAGTAACTGAGTGCCTCTCAAAAGAGCTCAATGTCAAAGGTTAGTGGGTATCAATGTTTGAATTACTGTATAAAGATAATTTATTCTCAAATAGAAAAATGGGTTTTCATAGTTATGGAAACTAGCAGAGAAAGAGAGAGAGAGAGAGTACTTATATTATTACTTAGAAGAAAACAAGTTTACAGACCCTTTCCATAAGGCATCTGTCATTCTCTCTTCCATACTTTGTGTTTTAACAGACAGTGCAATGGCTATATGCTACCTTGAAAGGGCTCTGGTAACTGGGTTGACCATGCCACTCCAGAATCCCACTTCTTCAGGTTGAAAGAAAAAAAACAACAAAATTACAAAAAAAAAAATCTACAAAATCTAAGGACTGAACAGGCACAGACTTGCTATGAGTTCAGAAATTCAGTGAAAAAATTAGAAATACAAAACGCCTCTTGCAAAATATACTGATCCTTGGAACCACACAACACACTGTGCAGTAACCTCTGCTTCATGCTTGGAGGTAAGTATTCTGAAGGACACATGCTTAACCCTAGAAAGGAAGCATGATTTTATTATCAGGAAAGCTGAGAAAGTCCCAATGCTTCTTTCTATTTGTTGTTTTATAATTACAGATGAAATGGAAAAAGTGAAGAAGTGTGCAGACCTCAGTATAGAGAAAATGTTTCTCTAATATTTTCATTAAAAACCATGCTAGATTTATGCATTCATATATTTATACTTCTTGCACACTTTTGACACAAAATTCCTTTTGCAAGGACATAAAACATTTAATAGGCTAAAGGAAACTTATGCAATATCATGCTTGAAACCATACACATAATACCTGTGTGCATAGTAATAAAGAAACCTTGAAAAATTGTCTTCGTCTATAAACCACTACTTCTCTTTGGAAATAGCTCCCTCATGACCTCCAGGCTGCATTCTTGTGACACACAATGCCAGAAGCATGGTGAAAAGTCAGTACCTAACTTAGTTTATTGTGAGTTGTATACATTGGTTTTTTTATACAATCAGGGAAAAAACGGTAATTTGTATCAACAAAAAGTCATTTCTGGTTGTTTAGACATTGCTTTTTGCCACTTCAGTTCATACACATTTTATAAGAAGAATGACAATTGCTTCTTGAAAATAAAAAAATGCATATGCTGCCTTAGAAATATTTCCTGTGTTGGGAGGAGCTTACAGTTTTTCTGAGTGTGAACATGAACATGTTCAAGATAAATTTCAGCTGACAAGACAAATCTTGTGCTCCCTGTAAATTATGCAGGTAGTGGATACTGTGGTACCATTGATGTTTTTGGTAGGAAGATTAATTGGCACAGGGGAAGTAATGTCATCTAAGATTGTCAAATACCCTGATTTAGACATGGGACAGGTTCAGGAGGTCCGAGAAGTTCAAGATAGAAAATGGTATTTGTGTGAAATTTGAGTGAAACTGTGTGAATTGCAAACACTTCAGTGGCAACTGTCACTCTCTTATTTTATACCTGACAGAAAATACTTTTATGCCTCAATATGTTGGGGAACAGAAAAATCAAAGGGTAGAAGATGAATATGAAGCTGTGGTTAACTGTAGAGAAATGGTTGAGATGCAGTTTTGGTCAACAAGGACAGAGACAGCCAGAAAGCAGCATGCAAGCCATTATCAAACAACCAAAAACAACCCTGACTACAGCCTCACATGCGGAATGTTCCACAGTAAGAAACATTTATAGGTAATGTCACACCTTCTCACAAAGCAACAAAAGACCTAGACCAGGCCTTCTCAACTTTCATGAAAAAAAAAAATCAGAAATTAGCAAGTTCCAACTCAAGAAAGAGTGAATAGGTCATGGTTCAAAATGTTTAATATACAATGGATTAAAAAATGGATTCATTTAGTACAGCTTAAAAAAAAATAAATGCCTCTTCTATAGGCATTTAGCTACAAAGGTTTCCACCCTGAGCAATATACTAGCTGCGCAAATGGTGCCAACCCAAAGTCCAGCCATGTTTAGTGACGCATTTAAGAATTATCTAAGGGTAAGTGCATCCTCTTTGCATGTATTGGAAGTGCATAACTGAGCCAGCTATTAGCAAAGATATAGCATCCCCTTTTGTGAGCTGCCTTTTTCCACTTAGAAAATCCCCTGGTTTTGTATCCTAAAGAAATTCTGTTCCATTAATGATTGACCTTATTGCCCAAAGGGTAGGCAGCAAAAGAAAGTGGATTACATGTGTGTGCACTGTCCTCCATTACATTTTATCCTTTGATGTCGATACTGCATAGATCAGAAGTCTAAATAGTATCCATTGAGTGCAGCTTTTGTGTCCATCATGTAATACTGCACAAGTTTGGCCATATCTCCTGGTAAAAGGGAAGTGGAGTCTGGTAGTAAATCTCTTGGTCTTCTCAAACTCTTCTGTGCTTGTCTAGCACACACTTGCTATGCTTGGAACTTGAGCTTGTCCATCAGCTCCTCTGAAGAAGAATGCGGTAGTCTGATCCCTAATTTGCTAAGGTGAAGAGACTTAAAAGCTAAGAACTGTCAGTAAATGTTGACAAGTAAAAAGTGAAAAGGAAATAGAACTAGTAGCTCTGAGGTCTAAGGAAACAATAGTCAAGTATTGGCATGTAATTTCACTTTCAAAACTAGTTGAAACTATGAAATGTGACAAAATCAAGTTAGATTCATGATCAATACAACAGTAGACTAAGGACTTTGCAGAGTTTTTCTTATTATCACTATATAAAAGGCTATATGGAGATACACAAACATCTCAAATTAAATATATACAGTTATACATGCACTATAATTGCTAACAATAGGTTTGAAATATACCTCTGGAAGCCTTGATATGATCCTGTAGCTTGGTTAGTAAAGATACTGAATGGTCGGATATTCATGCAATAATTTATGCATTTACTTTTAAATAGCTTTAAATATCCTATTAAAAATCCCAAAAGTTTAATCCATCATATGATTTGATCCTGATGCTCTTGCTCTCTAAATTAGATATGTTATCAATACTTTGTAAAGTAGAATGTATGATTAAGAAAACATTGGTAATGGAATCCCTTGGGAGTTTCTTGCATTTAGACCTCTCCCCCTGAGTTTTGTCCTCCATTGCATGGTGCCGTGCAAAAAAGCATGGGACTTGGAGTCAGAGGACTTGAGTATAAGTCCTGGTTTGGTCACTTGCTAGCAGTGTGACCTGGGCAAGTAACTTAATCTCAATGAGATTTAGTTTCCTTTCCTAGAAAATAAGACATTAAAAAGATTTACCATAAGGTTTGTTTTGAGCTTCAAAAAAACGTAAACACTGTAACTTGTAAAGCGCAACACAAAATTATTATTTACTATTATCATAGTATTATGAATTATTAATATTTATTTTTGCATAAAGTAATAAGTCCTATGCCATGTCAACGTGCAGCCCTAAGCTTAGAAACAATCAAAGCTGCCAGTTGTTGGGCATCTGCTGTGTGGGGATTCTTCTCCATCACTGCAAGGACAACGTTTGAAGGGAAAATATTGCAGAGGTTCTTGTAAGTCTGATACTGGTGCTCTGGGATCATATGCTCCCTGTTATCATTGCACATTCCAACCCGAGGATTCCTCCAAAGCTGTTCCATCTTTTCAGGCACACTCCGTACCATGACTGGCTCATAGCATGGTTGCATGAGGCTGTTACTCAAGGGATAGGAGTGGTAGCCATAGGAATCAGTTGCACAGGGCAATGGATCCCAGCTGGCATGTTGTTCCCGGCACAGAGGAGGTCGTCTCTGCCTCATGGGATTGCTCTCATAGAGGCGGGAGTCAGAAATGCTGTCCATCCGAGTCATTACAAGAGCACGTCCTGGCTGAGGGGTTGCCCCAGGATGAATATTGGGAGGCATAGGGTAGTCTCCAGGACAGCTGGAGCAGGCTCCAGTTGCTGGGTGCTGGGCTTGCAGAACTAAGTGGGGAACTGACTGCTTGTGGGGGACTTGCTTAGAATCCTCTGGGCCATAGCTCTGTGTTCGCGTTAAGGCGTCATGGTAACCATGAGGAAAAGGATGAAGACGGTTCTGAGATGCGGAACGATGCAGCTTCAAACTGCCTTCAGGATGGCTATCAGCTACAGCCAAGTACAGGTTGTTGTAAGAGGAATAGTTGTCATTCCTGGTATGGCTCATACGGTTGTCAGGACAGAGGTTGGGATTCCGGGCATATACCCCTCGATCTGCTTCAGCCATGTAGTACTCTCGATTATGCATGCTGTTGATGTTCAGTTTGGAGAAGTCACCTAACACTGAATAGTAGCCATGGTCCCCCAAGGACTCAAGCTTTGGGTATTGGTCAGCGTAGCTAATAGGAGTCCCATGGCTATTGGTAACCAGGATCGGGGGGTACTGCATGCTGGCCATGTGCTCCAATGAGGCGTTCTGGTGGGGGAAATGAGAGGATCCTGGCACTGGGCTGCTGGCTGAACGAGTGTTGAGTGCACTCACTGCATGGCTTTTGGGAGGTGGGATTGTGGGGACACTTAGGGCAGTCACAAGTGAGGGGACAGAGCTGGCCTCAGGTTTACGGGAAATGGACAGCCATTCTTCAGGCTCCACAGCCATGGACCGGATGCTGGGATCCGACTGGTGCTTGGCGGCCACACGTTTGACTTCTGAGATTGTCTCACCTTTGGCACTAGACATCCCTGTGCCACACTTGCCCAGGGTGCCTTCACTCACGGTTTTCACTGTGGACATTTTGGCACTGAAGCGGAGCTCATCAGCCACCGAACGCTGTGGTTGGTTGGCCCGCTCTGGATGGTAGTATTTGCACTTGTGGCCGTACGTGCATTTTTTGCCTGAAAAATAATGCCTTAGGGTAAGACTCTCTTTCACACTGGTGCAAATATGTCAGAAACTACTGTAACAATCTGGTTACTCAGGTTAGAGTTTTACTGTTTGGGCTTAAGGAAGAAAATTAACTGTCCATAAAGATGAGAGAGGCAGGACAACATCAAGGAGGCATCACACACTGTGAGGGGAGAGGGAGTAAGTGGAAAGCTGGGGAGGAAACTGCAGTGTAAAAGCTAAGAACTGAGCAGTTGAACAGCCTTCATTTTTCTTAATTCACAACTTTGCCTGGGCATAACCTGCATGCTGAGGTGGTGTAGGGTAGCGGCAGGCAGCATAGTACAATGCAAAACGCACAGGCTTGGAAGCCAGTCAGACCTGAGTTTCAAGTCCAGCTTTGTCACTTACTAGCCATGTAACTTTGGTAAGTGACTTTAACTTCTGAGCCTCAATTTCCTCTTCTGTAAAAAAAGTTCATAATTATGCCTATATTATATGGTCATTGTGAAGATTAAATGAAGATAATGAACATGAAAATATAATTTAAATAAATGTTAATTGTTGAAAAGAAAAAAAAAACACAAGATGTCCCATAAATCAATGACTATCTAAAAAGAGTGAACTCAGACCAGGCAGCCCATGTTGCACCATTAGGTTCACAAATTTTGTGTCAGAGGGACTTGCATAAGATCATGAAAGTACTCTTGAAAACTATATTTTAAAAAAGCAAATGAAAATGAAGTTTGGAAGCAAACTACAAAATACAGAACTGAAGAAAAGAGTATTATTAGTTGACAGAAAGTGCAGTCACCTGCTTGAGAGACACGTCCTTCTTGGGGCCAAATCCAATTTGGCATTGCCCTTTCTGGCATTGTGGGTTTCTGAATTTCCTTGCCTCCAGCAACACTGCTCAGGGTGGAGGCAGCTAGAACACATGCATTATTTAAACAAGTGACAACTAATCTTTTCTTCAATTCTAGCAAACTTTTCCTCATGTAGTTTGTAGGATGTTTCTTTAAATGCCTAACTAAGAATATATAGATACAGACTTAAACTCCCAGGAAGTGGACAAGTTAAGATTTTCCATTTGAAAGGGAAATTTTGAGCAGTAAGTATTCATATAGTCCTTATGTTTCTCTTAGGGTAGAACTCTGTTCTGCACATAGGTACTCACCATAAGGGCATGGTTGCTTCTTATGCTCCGGAACAACAGGTCTCTTTCTCAAGAAATTTTCAAGATTTGGACCATGGCGTCCTAAAGGATCATCTGGAGGCATAAATCTGAAAGCAAACAAGCAAGAGGTAAACATCTTCCTTTCTAACCCCACCCCCACTTCAGGAGTTCAGACTGTTAGTACCCCTTGCCTATACTTATTGTCACAGCCTCCCAACTGACCTTTCTGCTTCAAGCTAGGCCAGCAGTTCTAGTTCTTCCCCCCATTCTCGCTTGAACAAACACACACACACACACACACACACACACACGATGATTCTTCCAGTGCATCATTCTTCTGTGGATTATATGTTTCAACCATACTGGCATGCGTGGTGGCTCCCCAATATGAAATCCACTTTCACATATTTATAGCTTTATTCATGATGTTTTCTTTACCTGAACACCCAGTAGTGCCCTTCCTTCTGTCTTTAAACTTCATCTCAAATGTCATCTCCTGTTTGAGGCTTTTTCCTACCATTTCATGTAGGCAAAGCAATTTTAAAAACTCTAACCATACTGCTTATCACAACACATTATGGTTCTCTTTCTCTCTCTTCTCCATTACAGTTGAGCCTATTTTAAGGGTAAGTCCTCTCTCTTATTCAACATTTTATCCCTATGGCAATCAGCATAATGTACAGTACACAGTAAGCGTTCAGTAAATGTTCATTGAGATGAAATAATCTATTCCTAGGGAAACTTGGATTTAGGCTATTCAGAACCTACAGAAATCAACGTACTTGTCATTCACAAAAGAATACATCAGCAACCGCTCCTCTATAAACTTCTTCCATTCTGGCTTTTCAACTTGAAGGTCTCGGTAGTTATCATTAGATACAATGATGCCGTCGGAATCGAAAGCCAATTTGACTATGAACCGGTCATCATAACAGACAACTCTCCTGCCCTGGACCCTTCGGGATGGTGTGAAGACAAGAATCTTTTCTTTCTCCAGTTTACGTAGGATATCTTGATCTGTCAAAATACAGATTATATGCCACACAGTAGAAACCATCTTTGGAAATTAACAGCATTATCCTCATATTACAAATACAAAAGTTGGTACTAAAGGAATATTTGCCCTTAGAGAGAAGGTGGTTTCTATTCCTGGCTATGGAGCCAATTTGATTGTGACCTTAGGCAAGTCACCTTCTCCTTGGGACTTCAGTTTTCCGTAAAGTGAAGGAGCTGGATTCAATGACATTCAATGACATTGAAAAACCACCAGGAAGAGGGAGAAATAGCATTGATATCCTAGCTTTCTTGATGACTATTTGTCCTTTGGAGGAAGCAGCAGATTTTGGCTGCTGAAGAAAGCAGAGCACTATACTGAGGATATGTCTGTCAGGAGGGTGGGTAGAGCATCAGTCTTTGAAAGTTACAGTTTTGCTTCTGCCTGAAGGAAAGCCACAACTAAGGGGGAAACAAAGTCATAGCATATTGAGTAATGACCCCCTTTCCTTTTGCTCTCTTAATTGTTGAGGAAAGGAAGCATACAAGCTGGGCTTGAGCAGGGCCAGGATCCACTCTCAGATGAGGTTGGGACCCTGTTCAAAAACTTACAGACAGCTCCACAACATAGTTCTGACTGCCATTCTGAGTTTCTTATTTGACAAACAGCTGATACTCAGAAGACCAGGGTCTATATGTTCTCAAATGCTATAAAAAGCTAGCTTCATACAGTGTTGTGAGTGAATGTAGTAATCCTACTGACATTAGGGTTGCATCATGACTTTTGTGGACCTTAGGCATGTTTGCCTTTGTGGGCCCCTTCTTTCATAAAGAAGATTAAAAATTATACTTTACAACTGCTTTTGTATAAAAACAAATAATCTACTTCGATACATTATTATAAGTGAATTGCTATATTCATTTTTTGCTTCAATGTAAAAAGAAAATAAAATTAAAACATCTTTTTGTTAAATTTTAATTCCAGTGTAGTTGACATACAGTGTTATATTAGTTTCAAGTGTAAAATACAGTGATTCCACAATTTCATGCATCACCCAGTGCTCATCAAGACAAGTGCACTCCTTATTCCTCATAATTCCTATTCACTCATCTGCACCACTCAGCTTCCTTCTGGTAACCATCAATGTGTTCTCTATACATAAAAGTGGTGTGTTTTTTTTTTTTTTGGTTTTTCTATCTTTCTCTTTTTTTCTTTTGTTGGTCCATTTTGTTTCTTAAATTCCACGTAAGAGTGAAACTATATGATATTTGTCTTTCTCTGGCTGAATTTTATCACTTAGCATTATGCTGTCTAGTTTAATCCATGTCATTACAAATAGCAAGATTTCTCTTTTGTATAAGTATTTTTAAGTTTTTATTTTAATTTCAATTAACATACAGTGTTATATCACTTTCAGATGTACTAAAATTCATTCTTTCTTATGGCTGAATAATATTCCTCTGTGTGTGTGTGTGTGTGTGTGTGTGTGTGTGTGTGTGTCACATTTTCTTTATCCTTTCATCAATATATGAGCAATAGGGCTGCTTCCATATCCTGGCTACTATAAATAATGTTGCTATAAACATATGGGTGCATGTATCTCTTTGAATTAGTGTTTTTGTATTGTTTTGTTTTGTTTTTGTATTATGGGGAAAATACCCAATAGCATGATTACTGGGTTATAGGGTAATTCTATTTTTAACTTTTTGTGGAAATTTCATACTGCTTTCCACAGTGGCTGCACAAGTTTTCATCCCTACCATCAGTGTAAGAGAGTTCTTTTTTCTTCACATCCTCGCCAACACTTGTCTTGTGTTTTTGATTTTAGCTATTCTATTTAGCTAGGTGTGAAGTGATATCTCATTGTAATTTTGATTTGTGTTTCCCTGAAGATGAGTCATGTTGAGCATCTTTCATGTGTCTATTAGCCCTCTGGATGTCTTCTCTGGAGAAATGTCTGTTCATATCTTCTGCCCATTTTTTTTAAATTGGGTTATTCATATTTTGGGTGTTGAGTTGGATAAGTCAAAGAGATTTCTGCCTGCGTTCTCCTCTAGAATTATGATGGATTCCTGTCTCATTAAATGTGGTCTATTTTGAATTTTTTATGGTATATGAAAATGGTCCAGTTTCATCCTTCTGCATGTGGCTGTTCGATTTTCCCAGCACCATTTATTGAAGGGACTGTCTTTTTTTCCGTGGGATATTCTTTCCTTTTTTATTGAAGAGTAATTGACCATATGTAATTGTGAGTTTATTTCTGGATTTTCTATTCTGCTACAGTGATCTATGTGCCTATTTTTGTGCCAGTTCCATATTGTTTTATTCACTACACTCTTATAATATAACTTGAAATCCAGAAATGTGATGCTTTCAGCTTTGTTTTCATTTTTCAAGATTACTTTGATTTTCAGGATATCTTGTGGTTCCATAGAAATTTTAGGATTGTTTGGTCTAGCTCTCTGAAAAATGCTGTTTGTATTTTGATAAGGATTGCATTAAATGTGTAAGTTGCTTTGAGTAGCATAAATTTCTTAAAAATATTTGTTCTTCTAATCCATGAGTATGTATCTTTGTGTCTTCCTCAATTTCTTTCATAAGTGTTCTATAGTTTTTAGAGTACATATCTTTTATCTCTTTGGTTAGGTTTGTTCCTAGGTATCTTATTGTTTTGGGTGCAAGTGTAAATGGGATTCTTTGCTTAATTTTTCTTTCTGCTGCTTCATTACTGGTGTATAAGATTTCTGTATGCTGATTTTGTATCCTGCAACATTTCCAAATTCACTTATCAGTCTAGCAGTTTTTGAGAGATTTTTAGAATTTCTATATAGAGTATCATGTCATCTGCAAATAGTGAAAATTTACTTCTTCCTTACTGATTTGGATACCTTTTACTTCTTTTTATTTCCTGATTGCTGTGACTACAACTTCAGTACTATGTTGAATAATAGTGGATATACATGTTTTGTTCCTGACCTTATAGGGAAAGCTCTCCGTTTTTCCCCATTGAGGATCATGTTAGCTGTGGGGTTTCCATATATGGCCTCTAATAATTTGAGATATGTTCCCTCTAAACCTACTTGGTTGAGGGTTTTTATAATGAATGGGTGGTGTACTTTGTCAAATACTTTTTCTGCATCTACTGAAATGATCATATGGTTCTTTTTTCCTCTTTTTAAAAGTTTTTATTTAAATTAAAGTTACATACAGTGTAATATTAGTTTCAAATGTAAAATATAGTGATTCAATACTTACATATAACACATGGTGAAATCACAAAAACTGCACTTCTTAACCTCTATCACCTATTTAATCCATTCCCCTGCCCACCTCCCCTCTGGTAACCATCAGTTTGTTCTCTATAGTTAGGAGTCTATTTCTTGGTTTGCTTCTCTCTCTCTATCTCCTTTTCCCTATACTCCCTTTTTTGTTGTTTCTTAACTTAAATTCCACATATGAGTGAAATCAGATGGTATTTTACTTTCTCTGACTGCCTTATTTTGTTTAGCATAATACTTTCCAGCTCTATCCATGTCATTGCAAATGGTAAGATATCATTATTTTTTATAGCTGAGCAATATTCCATCACACACACACACACACACACACACACACACACACACACACACACCCCACATCTTTTTTTTTATCCATTCATCATCCAATGAGCATTTGGACTCTTTCCATAATTTGGCTATTTTAGATAATTCTGCTATAAACATCAAGGTGCATGTATCCCTTCAAATTAATACTTTTGTATCATTTTGGTAAATACCTAGTAGTACAATTGCTGGACCTTAGGGTAATTCAATTTTTAGCTTTTGGAGAATCCCACATACTGTTTTCTAGAGCGACTGCACCAGGTTGTATTTCCTTCAACACTGCAATGGTGTTCCTCTTTATAAACATCCTTGACAAACGTTTTGCTTCTTAGGTTGTTTTTAGCCATTTTGACAGGTGTGAGGTGGTATCTCATTGTAATTTTGATTTGCATTTCCTGGATGATCAGTGATGTTGAACATCTTTTCATGTGTCTGTTGGACATATGTATGTCTTCTTTGGGAAAAATGTCTATTTAATGTCTTCTGCCCATCTTTTCGTTGGATTATTTTTTTGTGTGGTGCTGAGTTTTATAAGTTCTTTATAGATTTTGGATACTAACCTATTATCAGATATGTCATCAAATATATTCTCCCATTCCTTAGATTGTGCTTTAGTTTTGTTGATTGTTCCCTTTACTGTATAAATGTTTGTATTTTGATGAAGTTCCAATAGTTCATTTTTGCCTTTGTTTTCCTTGCCTTAAGGGACATATTTAGTAAGAAGTTACTATGGGCAGTATCAAAGAGATTACTGCTTGTGTTCTCCTCTAGGATTTTAATGGTTTCCTGCCTCACTTCCAGTGCTTTTCATCCATTTTGAATTTGTTTTTGTGTAAGGTTTAAGAAGGTGGTCCAGTTTCATTCTTTTACATGTTGCTGTCTAATTTTCTCAACACCGTCTGTTGAAGAGACTGTCTCTTTTTTTTTTCTCCCCATCGGATATTCTTTCCTACTTTGTCAAAGGTTAATTGACCATATAGTTGATAGTTCCCTTCTGGATTTTCTGTTCTGTTCCATTGGACTATGTGTCTATTTTTATGCCACCCCATACTGTTTTGATTACTACAGCTTTGTGATATAACTTGAAGTCTGGAATTGTGATGGACCAGCTTTACTTTTCTTTTTCAAGATTGCTTTGTTTATTCAGGGTCTTTTTTGGTTCCATACAAATTTGAGGATTGTTTCTTCTAGGTCTGTGAAAAATGCTGGTGGTATTTTGACAGGGATTGCATTAAATATGCTTTGAGTAGTATAATCATTTTAACAGTATTTGTTCTTCCAATCCATGAGCATGGACTATTTTTGCCATTTCTTTGTGTCATGTTCAATTTCTTTCATCAGTGTTTTGTACTTTTCAGAATATAGGTCATTTACCTAGGTATCTTATTTTTGGGGCACAATTGTAAATGGGACTGATTCTTTAATTTCTCTTTCTGCTGCTTCATTATAGGTGTATAGAAAGGCAACAGATTCCTGAACATGGATTTTGCATCCTGCAAATTCACTGAATTCATTTATCAGTTCTATCAGTTTTTTGGTGGAGTCTTTCAGGTTGTCTATATAGAGTATCATGTCATCTGTGACTATTGAAAGTTGTACTTCTTCCTTGCCTATTTGGATTCCTTTTATGTCTTCTAGTTGTCTGATAGATGAGGCTAGGACTTCCAGTACTATGTTAAATAACATTGGTGAGAGTGGACATCCCTCCATCCTCATGGAGGATGATATTAGCTGTTTGTTTTTTATAGATGGCCTTTATTATGTTGAGGTATGTTCCATCTAAATCTATTTTGCAGAGGGTTGTTATCAAGAATGGATGTTGTACTTTTCAAATGCTTTTTCCACATGTATTGAAATTATCATATAGTCCTTAACCTTTCTTAGTGTGGTTGTGTCATATTTATTGATTTGCAAATATTGAACCACTCTTGCAACTCAGGAATAAATCCCACTGGATCTTGGTGAATGATTCTTTTATTGTGTTGTTGCATTCATTTTGCTAGTACTTTATTCAGATTGTTTGCATCCATTTTCATCAGGGATATTGACCTGTAGTTCTCTTTTTTAGTGGAGTTTTTATCTGGTTTTGATATCATGGTAATGATGGCCTCATACAATGAATTTGAAAGCTTTCCTTCCTTTCCTAGTTTTTGGAATAGTTTCAGAAGAGTAGATATTAAGAAGGTGGTTTTTACATGTTTGTTAAAATTCACCTGTGAAAACATCTGGCCCTGGACTTTTGTTTCTTGAGATTTTTTCTGATTACTGATTCAATTTCTTTGTTGTTTATTGGTCTGTTGAAGTTTTGTATTTCTTCCTGTTTCAGTTTTGGTGTTTATATGTTTGTAGGACTTTGTCCATCTCTTTCAGGTTTTCCAGTTTGTTGGCATATAGTTTTTGTAATATTCTCTTATAATTGTTTGTATTTCTGTGGTGTTGGTTGTTATTTCTCCTCTCTCATTTATGATTTTATTTATTTGGGTCCTTTCTCTTTCCTTTCTGATAATTATGACTGTAGGTTTACTAATTTTAATTTTTTCAAAGAACCAGCTCCTGGTTTCATTGTTCTATTCTTTTTTTAAATTTTCTATATAATTTATTTCTGCTCTAATCTTTTTTACTTACTACCTTCTGCTGGTTTTAGCCTTCATTTTTGTCCTCTTTCTAGCTCCTTTAGATGTAACACCAGGCTGTTTATTTGATATTTTTCTTGCTTCTTGAGATAGGCCTATATTGCTATATACTTCTCTCTTTGGACCACTTTTGCTGTATCCCAAAAGTTTTGGAACATTGTGTTTTCATTTTCATTTGTTTCCATTTTTTTTAAGATTTTATTTATTCATTTGACAGAGAGAGAAATCACAAATAGGCATAGAGGCAGGCAGAGAAAGAGGAGGAAGCAGGTTCCCCGCCAAGGAGAGAGACCGATGCAGGACTCAATCCCAGGACCCTGAGATCATGACCTGAACCGAAGGCAGAGGCCCAACCCTCTGGGCCACCCAGGGGCCCCTGTTTCCATTTTTTAAAAGATTTTATTTATTTATTTGACAGAGAGCGATAGTGAGAGCAGGAACATAAGCATGGGAAGTGGGAGAGGGGGAAGCAGGCTTCCTGCCAAGGAGGGAGCCCAATGTGGGGCTCAATCCCAAGACCCTGGGATCATGACCTGAGCCAAAGGCAGATGCTTAACAACTGAGCTAGCCAAGTGCCCTATTTCCATTTTGTATTACCTGTTTGATTTCCTGGTTGATTCTTTGATTGTTCAGTAGCATGTGGTTTAACCTCCATATATTTGTGGTCTTTCCAGATTTTTTTCCTCATAATTGACTTCTAGTTTTATAGAACTGTGGTGAGAAAAAGTGAATGGTATGACTCCAATCTTTTTGTATTTGTTGAGACTTGTTTTTTTTTAAATATTTTATTTATTTATTTGACAGAGAGAAACACAGCTAGAGAGGGAACACAAGCAGTGGGGGAGTGAGTGAGGGAGAAGCAGGCTTCCCACTGAGCAGGGAGCCCAATGTGGGGCTCGATCCCAGGTCTCCTGGATAATGACCTGAGCCAAAGGTCCAACCAACTGAGCCACCCAGGCACCCCTGTTGAGACTTGTTTTTGACCTAATGTGATATATTCTGTATAATCTTCCATGGGCACTTGAAAAAAAAATGTGTAGAGTGCTATTGTCGGATGGAATGTTCTGAATTTATCTGTTAAGTCCATCTGGTACAGTGTGTCATTCAAAGCCACTGTTTCCTTGTTGATTTTTTGTTTAAATGATCTGTCCATTGATATAAGTGGGATTTTAAAGTCCCCTACTATTGTGTCATTATCAATTAGTTCCTTTTTGCTTGTCATTAATTGATTTATGTATTTGAGTGCTCTCATGTTTGTAGCATAAATATTTACATTTGTTAGATCTTTTTTGTTTGTTTTTATTGTTATTGTTGTTTTTAATAGTTTGTTTCATTTTATTTTTTTCAGTATTCCAAGATTCATTGTTTATGCACCACACCCAATGCTCCATGCAATATGTGCCCTTCTTAATACCCACTACCAAGATCACCCATTGCCCCCTTCCCTTCCAAAACCCTCAGTTTGTTTCTCAGAGACCACAGTCTCTAATGCTTCTTGGGTTGTTCCCTTCTTGATTTTATTTTGCCCACCTTGTCGCCTTTTACAGTCTTTATTTTGAAGCCTAGTGTTTCCAGTGTAAGTTTTGCTACTTTGGCTTTCTTTTGACATATATTTGCATGCTAAATGTTTCTCTACTCCTTTACTTTCAATATACAGGTGTCTTTATGTCTAAAATGAATCTCAAGCAGGCAGCATATAGATAGGCCTTGTATTTTTTTTTAATTTAAATTTATTTTATTTTTCCGGTGTTCCAAGATTCATTGCCTATGCCCCAGGCCTTGTGTTTTTAAACCATTCTGATACTCTATATCTTTTGATTGGAACTTTTAGTACATTTACATTCAAAGTAATTATTAATAGTTATGTACTATTGCCATTTTATTACTTATTTTCTGTGCACTGATTTTGTATCCTGCCACATTACCGAGTTGTTGTATGAGTTCTAGTAGTTTGGGGGTAGAGTCTTTTGGGTTTTCCACGTAGAGTATCATGTCATCTGCAAAGAGAGAGAGTTTGACTTCTTCTTTGCCAAGCTGGATACATTTTATTTCTTTCTGTTGTCTGATTGCTGTTGCTAGGACTTCTAACACTATGTTGAACAGTAGTGGTGAGAGTCGGCATCCTTGTCTTGTTCCTGATCTCAGAGGGAAGGCTGTCACTTTTTCCCCATTGAGAATGATATTCGCTGTGGTTTTTTTGTAGATTTTATGAGGTTGAGAAATGTTCCCTCTATCCCTATACTTTGAAGAGTTTTAATCAGGAACGGATGTTGTATTCTGTCAAATGCCTTTTCTGCATCAATTGAGAGTACCATGTGGTTCTTCTCTCTTCTCTTATTGATTTGTTCTATCACGTTGAACCACCCTTGCATCTCTGGGATAAAACCCACCTGGTCACGGTGGATAATCTTTTTAATGTATTGTTGGATCCTGTTAGCAAGGATCTTGTTGAGAATCAGGCATCCGTATTCATCAGAGATATTGGTCTGAAGTTCTCCTTTTTGATGGGGTCTTTGTCTGGTTTGGGGATTAGAGTAATGCTGGCTTCATAGAAAGAGTCTGGAAGTTTTCTTCCCATTTCTATTTTTTGAAAGAGCTTCAGGAGAATAGGTGTTATTTCTTCTTTGAGTGTTTTGTAGAATTCCCCAGGGAATCCGTCTGGTCCTGGACTCTTGTTTTGGCGGAGGTTTTGGATCACTGCTTCAATCTCATTACTAGATATAGGTCTATTCAAATTGTCAATGTCTTCCTGTTTCAGTCTTGGAAGTTTATAGGTTTCCAGGAATGTATCTATCTCTTATAGGTTGTTAAACATATTGGCATATAATTGTTGTAGTACTTTCTGATGATTGTTTCTATTTCCTTGGTGTTAGTCGTGATCTATCCCTTTTCATTCATAGTTTTATTAATTTGGGTCTTCTCCCTTTTCTTTTGGATTAGTTTGTCCAATGGTTTATTGATCTTATTGATTCTTCCAAAGAACCAGCTTCTAGTTTCGTTGATGCCTTCTATTGTATATCTAGTCTCTGATTCATTCATCTCTGCTCTAATCCTAATTATTTCCCATCTTGTATGAGGGGTTGGTTTAATTTTTTGGTGATTTTCCAGTTCTTTAAGGTGTAATAAGAGTTGGTGTATTCTGGATTTTTCAATTTTTTTGAGTGAGGCTTGGATGGCTATGAATTTCCCCCTTAGGACTACCTTTGCTGTATCCCATAGGTTTTGGATCAATGTACCTTCATTCTCATTGGTTTCCATGAACTGTTTCAGTTCTTCTTTGATTTCCTGGTTGATCCACAGATTCTTGTGCAGGATCGTCTTTAGCTTCCAAGTGTTTGATTTACTTCTGAACTTTTTTGGTGGTTGAGTTCCAGTTTCGAGGCATTGTGGTCAGAGAATATGCAGGGAACAATTTCAATCTTCTGATGTCGGTTGAGCCCTGATTTGTGACCTAGCCTGTGGTCTATTCTGGAGAAAGTTCCATGTGCACTCGAGAAGAATGAGTATTCTGCTGTTTTAGGATGGAATGTTCTGAATATATCTAAGATTCATCTGGTCCAGTGTGTCCTTCAAGGCTCTTGTTTCCTTGTTGATTTTCAGTTTAGATAATGTGTTCATTGCTGAGAGTGGTGTGTTAAGATCTTCTGCAATTAATGTATTCGCATCAATATGATTCTTTGTTTTGTGTAACAGTTGGCTTATGCAGTTGGCTGCTCCCATGTTAGGGGCATAAATATTTACAATTGTTAGATCTTCTTGATGGATAGACTCTTTAAGAATGATGTAGTGTCCTTCTGTGTCTCTGACTACAGTCTTTAGATTAAAAGCCAATTTGTCTGATATGAGAATAACTACTCAGGCTTTTTTGGGGGGTCCGTTGGCATGAAAGATGGTCTTCTATCCCCTCACTTTCAGTCTGGAAGTGTCTTTAGATTCAAGATGAGTCTCTTATAAACAACATATGGTTGGGTCCTGTCATTTTATCCAGTCTGCAACTCTGTGCCTTTTTATTGGAGCATTTAGGCCATTCACATTGAGAGTGATTATCGATAGATACATTTGTATTGACATCATGTTGCCTGTGAAGTTCATGTTTCTATAGATTACCTCTGTAAATTTCTGTTTTGTGTCACTCTTGTGTTCACTTCTCTTTTATAGAACCCGTCTTAGCATTTCTTGTAGTGCTGGCTTGGTGGTTGCATCATCTTTTAGACTTTGGCGGTCCTGGAAGCTCTTTATTTCTCCTTCCATTCTGACAGTCAACGTTGCTGGATACATTATCCTTGGTTGCATATTTTTGTCATGTGATTTCCTGAATGTGTCTTTCCAGCCCTTTCTTGCTTTCCAGGTTTCTGTGGATAGGTCTGACATTATTCTGATGGTCCTCCCTCTATAGGTAAGGGATCACTTTCCCCTAGCTGCCCTTAAGACATATTCTTTGGTTTTATGAGTCACGAACTTCACAATTATGTGCCTGGAGGTTTTTCTGGCCTCATTGATCTTGAGGGGTGTCCTCTCTGCCTCTAGGACATGAACATTTGTTTCGTTCCCCATATTAGGGAAATTTTCATCCATGATTTGTTCAACTATATCTTCTAGTCTTCTCTCTTTCTCAATTCCTTCAGGGATTCCAATAATTCTGATATTGGAGCGTTTCATGGCATCATTTATTTCCCCTCTTCTGTTTTCATGGATTTTAGCTGTTTGCTTCAAGACTTCTCTTGCTCTTTCTTAATCCATCTGTCTTCTAAATCACTGATACGATATTCAGCTTCACTTACTCTAGCTGTTAGCATATTTAAATTAGATTGCATCTCTTCAATAGCCTTTCTAACATCAGCTTTCACTTCTGTTACTATGGCTTCCACTTTGAGACTAATGTTCTTTTCCAAATTAGCCATTCCTTGGACGATTGCTGCCCTAAATTCCATTTCTGTGATATTGTTTATGTTCATTTCCAGTAATTCTGTGACCAGGGTTGCAGTCTCAGGGTTCTTCTTCTGTTGGATGTTCCTCCTCCGAGTCATTGTGGTGAGGTGTGGTTGAGGGGATGTATAGCTAAATATATCAGCCACTATCCAGGTGAATCAGTCGCTGGAAGGTTTTGGAGTAATCAGAATTCACCACCGAAAAGGAAGTAGAAAGAAAAAAGAAAATGGAAGAAAGGAAGCAAGAAAAGAAACCCCTGCCAGAGTGGGACCCGGTGGTAGGATTTATATGGTACAGAACTACTACAGGGTAAAGAAAAGGGCTATCGGGGCACCTGTGTGGCTCAGTTGGTTAAGCAACTGCCTTTGGCTCAGGTCATGATCCCGGAGACCCGGGATCGAGTCCCGCATTGAGCTCCCTGCTCGGCGGGAGGCCTGCTTCTCCCTCTTTCACTCCCACTGCTTGTGTTCCCTCTCTGGCTGTGTTTTCTCTGTCAAATAAATAAAAAAAAAGAAAGAAAAGGGCTATCAAGGGTAAATGAAGAGATCAAAAAGCAAAGCCCAACCTATATGACCCCCAAGACCAGTTTTTATATAATACAAAAGTTAAAAGAATTACACAGAAACACTGACAGACTAAAGTGGAAGGTGAGGGCAGACACTCCTTGTGGGCAAGGAAAGTGTTTCAGATCCTCCCGAGTTTGTCTTGTTATTATTGTTGGAGGAGCCCACTTTCTAAATTTATAGGGAGATTAGAACTGGTTGTATATAGGGGTAGTGTTGAATAGGGATGTAGGATTACCTTGAAGCTTATAACTATATGTATATGTAAATAAATAAAGGAAAGAAGAGAGAAGAAAGGGGAAAACAGATAAAACAAACAGGGAAACAAGAGGCAAAAACAACAACAGAAAATACAGGAATGTGTTTGAAAAAATTTCAAGGTAAAAATTGTTATGGAGTGTTGTATTGAGTATCACATTGTGATAAAAAGTGGGTTAAAAATTAAAAGAACAAAGACCGTGAGAATGCATTTTTAAATTTAAAATGGAAACTTTAAAAGTAAAAATAGAAAAAAGTAAAAAGAGCAAATAAGGTGAACAACTGTATCAATAATGTGTACAGCTTTGGAGCAGTACCAGGAGTTTAATAAATTGCCTTTCTTCCCAATGTTAAGGTTTTACAGTTTGAGTGTTGTCTTCTTGTGCTTCAGGCTTGCCTTCTGGGAGTGGGGCCTGCCGTGCTGTTTTCAGTTCCTCTACCTGGGCTCTGTCACCCCTCCTCCTTGCTAAAGACTGGTCTCCATGGTAACCAGGTTGTCAGGGTACAGCTCTCTGGGGGGGGGTTGTTCTTTTATGACCTTTTTCAGCTGCTGAGGAAGTCAGGTTGGAGCAAGATGTCTGCGCCCTGGCCTCCTTCCCAGAGAGAGGCCCTGCACTGCCTCCTGCTTGGCAGCCTGTCACAGGTGGGCAGGCGCAGATGCTGGATTGATTTTTGTCCAAAGCCCTGGCTTGTCATTTCACTCCTACACCTTAGAACCGCAACTGATTTTGGGTCGCACGACCTTGTCTGTGCCCCGGGAGGCTGTGTGGTTCCAGGCAGGAGGGATTGAGGTCCCACAGCCCCGCATGTCTTGTGCAAGTCTGCAAAATTGCCTTCCCTTGGGGGTCCGTGCTTGGCCCACAGGGTGGAGAAAAGTGGGAGAGAAAAGCAGTGGAGAAAAGAGGGGGAAAAAAAAAAGAAAGTGGCAGAAAAATAGACTCTGCACCACTGGTTTTGCCGAGTTCCTTGCACTGCACAGGGAACTCCCTCTCCCTGTGGATCCCCATCTCCCTGCTGAAGTGGTGGAAAAACAGACTCCGCGCCACCGGCTCTGCTGTGTTCCTGGCTCTGCTTCACCCCAAATCAGACCATAATCTGCTGTTTTTCCCCAACACAGAGCACTTTTGTGCTGAGGTATTTGCTTCCAGTGGTTCGGCTCTGCGGGCTTCCTCCCCCACACCCCTTGTCTCTAGGGGTAACCCTCCGATGGCTCTCACTTGTTTCTACCTTTTTGCTGATGGTCCTTGTTCCCCGTGGTGATCCAGAAGTACGAAATATCACAATTCAGGCTGATTTCATGGGTGCTCACAGTGTTCCTGTAGTGTTTTTTGCAGGAATTGAGCTCACTTCAGGGGAGTCACTGAAATGTGGTCACCTGGCCTTCTGCCATCTTCGGAGAGCCCCATAATATTCTCTTATATTTGCTTGTATTTCTGTAGTTTTGGTTGCTATTTCTCCTCTTTCATTCTTAATTTTATTTATTTGAGACATTTCTCTTTGTTTTGTTTTTTTTTTTTATCAGTCTGGCTAAAGGTTTATGATTTTTTTAAATCTTTTCAGAGAACCAGCCCCCATCTTATTGGTCTATTCTATTGTTTTTGTTTGTTTGTTTTGTTTTTGTTTTTGTTTTTGTTTTTAGTTTCTGTGTCATTTATTTGTGCTCTAATCTTTATTATTTCCTTCCTTCTGCTGTTTTTGATGTTGTATTTGTTGTTCTTTTTTTCTAGATCTTTTCTAGATCTAGATCCTTTTCTAGATTTACACCTAGATCCTTTAAGTGTAAGATTAAGTTTTTTTATTTGATATTTTTCTGGCTTCTTGAGGTATGCCTGTATTGCTATAAAATTCCCTTTTAAAACTGGCTTTGCTGCATTCCACAGGATTTGGAACACTGTGTTTTCATTGTTTCCATGTACTTATGTATTTCTTTTTTGATTTCTTACTTAACCCATTCATTGTTTAGTAACATGTTATTTAATCTCCATGTATTTGTGTTGTTTTCAGATATTTTGTTATTTTGCTTGGTTTCTAGTTTCATAGCGTTGTGTTGAAAAAGATGCATGGTATGATTTTGATCTTTTTGAATTGCTGAGACTTGTTTTGTTGCCTAATATATGATCTATTCTAGAAAAATGTTCCTTGTGCATGTGAAAAGAATGTGTGTTCTGCTGTTTTAGGATGGAATGTTCTGACTATATATGTTAAATCCACTTGGCCCAATGTGTCATCAAGCATGTTTCCTAATTAATTTTCTTATTCTTGATCTCCCTGTTGATGTATGTGGGGTGTTAAAGTACCCCACTCTTATTGTATTACTGTTAATTACTTCATGTTTATTATTAACTCTTTTATGCATTTAGGTGTCCCATGTTGAGTACTTAAACATTTGCAACCATGATGTCTTCTTTCATTGTCTCCTTTATTATCATATAGTGTCCTTTTTTTGTCTCCTTACTCTCTTTGTTTTAAAATATGTTTCATCTGATATAAGTATTGAAACTCCAGCCTTTTTTACATCCATTTGCATGAGAGATATTTCTTCATCCCCTAACTTTCAATCTTCAGGTGTCTTGAGGTCTATAATGAGTTTCAAGTAGTATATAGATGAATATTTTTTTCTTTTTATCTATTGTGACACATCATGTCTTTTTACTGGAACATTTATTCCTTTTTTTTTTTAAGATTTTTTTTATTTATTTGACAGAGAGAAACACAGCCAGAGAGGGAACACAAGCAGGGGGAGTGAGAGAGGGGGAAGCAGGCTTCCTGCCGAGCAGGGAGCCCGATGTGGGACTCGATCCCGGGTCTCCAGGATCATGACCTGAGCCGAAGGCAGTTGCTTAACCAACTGAGCCACCCAGGCGCCCCTGGAACATTTATTCCATTCTAAGTAATTATTGATAGATATGTATTTATTGCAATTGTTATGTGTTTTGTGGTTTCTGATGTTTTTCTGTGATCCTTTCTTCTGTTCTCTTTCATTGTTTTCTTTAATGTTATGTTTGGTTTTCTTTTTCTTTATTCTTTGCATATCTACTAGTGGTTTTTGATTTGTGGTTACCATTACATTTATATATAATATCTTCTTTATATAGCAGTCTATATTAAGTTGATGGCCATTTAAATTTGAACCCATTCTTTTGCTCCTCTCCTTCCAACATTTTAGGTATGTATTGTCATAATTTATTTTGTGAGTTCCTTGACTGATTTTTTTAATATAAATAATTATTTTTCCTTCTTTTGTATTTCCTATTTTCATATTGTTACCTTTGGTCTTTCCTTTTTACTCAAAGTGTTTCTTTTAATATTTCTCGCAAGGCTGGCTTAGTGGTCATGAGCTCCTTTAGTTTTTATTTGTCTGGGAAACTCTATCTCTCCTTCTATTCTGAATGATAGTTTCACTTAGTGGAGTATTCTTGGCTGTGGATGTTTCCTATTCAGCAATTTGAATATATCATGCCACTCTATTGTGGCTTACAAAGTTTCTGCTGAAAAACCACTGATAACCTTATGGGACTTCTATTATATATAACAGTCTCTTTTGTTTTGCTGTTTTAAATTTTTTTCTTTGTCACTACATTTTGCCATTTTAATTACAATATGTCTTGGTGTGGATCTGCTTTTGTTGATTTTGCTCAGGTTTCTCTGTGCCTCCTGCAACTGGATATCTGTTTCTGTTCCCAGATTAGGGATGTTTGCAGCTACTATTTCCTTAAATAAATTTTCTGCCCACATTTTTCTCCCTTTTCCTTCTGGATCCCCTAAAATGCAAATGTTACTATGCTTAATGGAGTCACTGAATTTTCTAAGTCTATTCTCATTATACAGTATTTATTTTTCTCTCATATATTCAGCTTGATTGCTTTCCATTACTCTAAACTCCAGGTCACTAATACATTCCTCTTCTTCTTGTTTCCTACTGTTTATTCCAAATATTTCATTTTTAATTTCATTTATTGAGTTATTCATCTGATTGGTTCTTTTTTAAATCTCTTTGTTAAGGGTCTCATTGATGTTGTCCACAGTAGTGTCATGTCCAGTGCACACTTCTTTGATCATTACTTAAAATTGTCTATCAGGCATACTACTTATTTCTGTTTTGCTTAGTTCTGCTGTGATTTTCTCCTACTCTTTCATTTGGGACAAATGTGTCTGTCTCCTCAGTTTGTCTACCTCTCTGTCTGTTTCTCTGTGTTAGAAAAGTCAGCTATGCTCTCTGATCCTGAAAGTAGTGGCTTCATAATGAGGAGGTCCAGTAGTGCTCTGCACTGCAGTATCTCCTATTCATCAGAACCTGGCACTTCATGGGATTTTCCTATGTGTGTTGCTTGCATCTGGCTATTGCATTTGAGTAGCTTTCCCTTTCAATCTAAGCTTCTGCACTGATTCTCTGCCTGTTATGTACTGTGCTTGCTCGTTTTGGTGCTAGTGAGACCCAGGTAGGACATCCCTGAAGGGATGAGACTATTCAGGGGTGGGCGGCAGTGTTCCTAAAATTTTCAGTGAGTCACTAGTGCTAGGTCAGATCCCCAAAAGTGCATTTGTGGCCAAAGGCACAGCACATGTTAGGGGTAGTGGCTGGGAACTAAGCATGTGGCTGAGTTGGTAGCAAGGATCACCTGCTGTCTGTGCAATCAGAGGCTGAAAGTGGAAGTGGGTGGTGGCACGTAGTCAGGGCACATGTGACAGTAACAAAATTTGTAGTTACCTAGGCCAATTTCTCAAAGTGTGATGGCATCCAGGGTTGAAGCACACAACTGTGGCAGTGGCCAGAGGTGTGTGGCATCTGTGTGTGCAGCAATTGGAGCAAACTCAATGGTACTGAGTGTGGTGGTTGGGGCACAAGATGTATGTGCACATGGCTGGCTTGGTGGAGTACCTGTGGCATTAACAAAATTTTCACTAAACCTAAGCCAGCAGATGTAGGAAAAGCAAGTCCTCAGGAGAACTCTTGGGCAGGGCACACTGCTAGGAGGTTAGATAACAATTGTCTTTGCAGTATAGCCTCCTGTAGGTGATTCTGTTTATGCTGGAGGGTGAGGAATGAAAATGGTGACTATCAGTTCCTTTGTTCCCAGAGAAGTCCCCCCAAATGCTTCAAAATAAGTATAAACAGATCTTTCTTCTGTTTTATAAGATATTGCTTCTATGTTGCCTCTCTTTGGGCTGTTGTCTCTTTTAGGGGTGGGGACCCAGGTATCACTTGCCCTCCCAGCTTACCCATCGCTGGCTGAGTCAGTGGACTTTTAAATCTTCAGGCTTTAAGTCTTGCTGGTCATACAGACTCACAGAATTTAGCCCCTCTGATATTCAAAGCCAGATATTATGGGGATTTATTTTCCCTGTGTGGGATCCTGGGTGCTTTCTCCTCTCTGCAACCAGAGTTCCCTCCCTCTTGCAGGCTGCTCCAGAATAAACTACCATTTCCACCCATCCTAACTCCTCTGATGTGGCTTCTTCTCTACATTTAGTTATGGAATTTGTTCTGCCAGTATTCATATCACTCTTGTTTATTGACAAGGATATCTAGATGCAAATGGGATGGAGTGAGTTTAGGGTACTCTTACTCTGCTATCTTGCCTGTGCTTCAAATTAAAACACCTTTGTAGGACCCTAAATGTATCATGGCCCTGGGCACTAGGCCTGCTGTGCTTCATGGATAACTTGGCTCTGACAGCCATGGGACTTTTTTTCTATGTATATTTTACCTTATGATTTGCAAATCTCACAATCACTTCTCTGATACAGAATGTGATCCATTTTCTATCACGATTTCTTTAGTCTTGGAAAAATCAATTACACTCATAATCAGGTTCATCTCCCTTCAGTCTGAAGCCTATTGTCAAATAGAAAGCACTCCCTTTTTTTTAACTGTTTGCTTTATTCCTTGATGAATTGAAGCTGTCTCAATTTAACTGTCATACATCACAACACAATAATGGTTTTATTTGGATCAGGAAAAATAATGTTTAAAAATGTACTTAATACGAGATATTTTAAGTATACTTAAGAAAATCAGAAAAATAATTATCTAAGTTGGGACCATCAACCTCTCCCTAAACTATCTTGCTAGCTTCTCCTCTGGATGAGAAGAAATGTCTTATTTGAAATAGTACCTGTAATTGGTGCATCAGGGCGGGATTGCTCCTTTCTCCATGCAGGCACAAATACAGTAATATCTTTATGGCCTTTGTCTAGAAACCAATCCACAGCAAGTTGTATTCCTCTGCAGGAGAACTCTTCTTTATTCCCATGACTTTAGAAAGATAGAAAATGAAAAGATAAAGGAATAACAATAGATAACAAAGAAATACAACAAACAGGTTTTTTCTTAGTACCAAGACATTAATAATAGACATTGTATTTCTTGATGATGCCAAAAATGAATTTTCATTTTTTAAAGACTTTATTTATTTATTTGACAGAGAGAGCACAAGCAAGGGGAGTAGGAAAGGGAGAAGCAGGCTCCCCACTGATCAGGGAGTCTGATGTGGGGCTCAATCCCAGTAACCTGGGATCATGACCCTAATCAAACACAGACAATGAACTGACCAAGCCACCCAGGTGCCTCCAAAAATGTATTTTTAAAAACAACAAATGAGGGCTTGGAGCAAGATTGAGGAGAATTAGGAGACCCTGCTTCAACCAGTCCCTTGATGTGAGTTAATTATCTATCAGAACACAGAACACCCATGAAATCAGCCTGAGATGTAAGATTACACATTTCTGGATCTCTACAGGGGCAGAAGATCATCAGGGGAGAGGTAAAGCAGAGTGGGAATGCTGGGACTGATTTTGGAGGATAAACAGAAGGGGAAGGGAGCCACCAGAAACAATACATTGGAAACTAATACCCCAATACGAAAGTGTCCTGTGCTTGGGAACAGCATCAACTTGGAGTCTGGTTAAAAGCACTCAAACATAAAAAAAGAAGGGTCTTAAGGGGCAACTGGTGGAATCAGGCAGCCACGGTCACAGCCCTAAGCCCGTGGTCCCAGCACTGCCACATCTGGTGCCCACCCATGCCTGAGAGAGCCCAGCGACTTTTGCAACTTGCACCACTGTTTGTGCTGGGTTCACCCCTGCCTGTACCTGAAAGAGCCCCATGCCCAAGGCCCTGAGGCCCACAGCCTTCTGCACGACCTGCACCATAGCTGGGCCTGAGGGCACCTGGCATGGGCGTGGGCTGAAGACAGCAGTCCCAACAGCAGCAACCACCAGGATCATGCTTATGCAAATGAATATTGCTCGCATTTTCTGTGTCAGGGGGGCGCAGAGAAAAGAAGGGCCTCAGGCAACCACTGTGGCAGTGACTGGAGATGTGCACTGCCTGTGAGATGTTAAGGGTGCAATGGAGTTTGTAGAAGGGAAGTCTATGTATTCTGGGCCATCCAGACGGGAGCAGACTAAGGCTTCTCTCTGATGTGGAGGTTTGGGCACGGACAGTTTACTTTGCTCTGACTCTGAAAAGTTGCAAAAAACTGCCAAAGAATGAAAACTTCCAGAGAAGAAAAACCTGAAAAACCAGTTTCCATAGATCCCAGCCCCTTAATGGGGGCAGGGCGACTCAGTCCAGGCAAGACTGACTAAAAAATAATATGGCAGGCCCCTCCCCCAGAAGACAAGCCAAAAGAACAAGAGCACAACCACCAAAAGGTCTCCATAAAACTGTAAAACCCCAACATCATAGAAAAACAATATATTAAGCTCCCGGTACTGCCCCCCAAACCTCTATATTTCATAGATACAATGTTTCTTTTTCTTTTTTTAAATTCTTTCTCACAATTCTTGTTCTATTATTTTTTAACCTACTTACCATTACAACTAGATGTTTAATATGACATATTCTTAATAACTTCTTAACTTGAATTTTTCTTCATACATATGCCTGTATCTCTCTTTTTTTTAAATATGCAATAGACATAAGCTTCAAGGTCATCCTTTTTCCTTATTCAATAGTACCTCTATACATAAACCAGTTTTAATTTCCCTATATCTCTGGAAAGTTGTGTCCTTCTAATAAAGATAACAAGAAACACCCAGGAAGAACTGAAATACCTGCCTCACCCACATCGAGAGTTTATAACCACCTTCCCATATTATTCTTCCATCAGTGTTTTTATGTACTTCGTTTTGTTTATGTATTATATAACTCTTATTCCTGGAGATCATTTGGGCTGGGTTTTGCTTTTTTTCTTAATTTTGTCCATCTTTTTGTTTACTTGTTTTTGTTTTCCTGCCATATAAATCCTACATTTGGGGCCCATTTTGACTGGGATTCTTCTTTCTCTTTTTCTCTTTCTTTCTTTCTTTCTTTCTTTCTTTCTTTCTTTCTTTCTTTTGGTAGTGACTTCTGATTGCTTGAAAACCTTCCAATGGGCAACATGTATGGATAGTGGGCGATATATTCAGATATACATCCCCTCAACCACCCCACACCAAAATGACTCAGAGGAGGAACACACAACAGAGGAAAAATTCAGACTGTGAACTCTGCCACAGAACTACTTATGAAATAAACAATATGTCAGAGATGGAATTCAGGGTAGCAATTATCAAAGCATTGACTAAGTTGGAAAAGATCATTACTGGCAACATAGAATCTCTAAGGGTGGAAGTGAGAGCAGACCTGGCAGAGCTTAAAAATTCTATCAATAAGATCTAATCTACATTAAATACTCTAACATCTAGGTAAGTGAAGCAGAAGATAAAATTAGTGATCTAGAAAACAGACTGATAGTAAGGAAGGAGTAGGGGAATGCTTGGAACAAACAGCTTAAAAGCCATGAAAATAGAATTAAGGAAATACATGACACCATGAAACCGTCCACTCTCAGAATTATTGGGATTTCTGAGGGGGTAAAGAGAGAGAGAGAAGACTAGAACATATAGTTCAAAAAATCCTGGATGAAAATTTCCCTAATCTGGGGAATAAAACAAGTGCTTGTGTCCTAGAGGCAGAAAGGACACTGCCCAAGATTAATGAGGCTAGAAAAACCTCAAGTCACATAATTGTGAAATTCACAAATCATAAACTCAAATAATATATCTTAAGGGAAGCTGGTGGAAGACATCTCTTATGTACAGAGGGTGAACCATCAGAATAATGTAAGACCTGTCAGAGAAACCTGGAGAGCCATAAATGGCTGGCAAAAAGGGGTGCCTGGGTGGCTCAGTTGGTTAAGCGACTGCCTTTGGCTCAGGTCACGATCCTGGAGTCCTGGAATCGAGCCCCACATCAGGCTCCCTGCTCAGTGGGAAGCCTGCTTCTCCCTCTCTCACTCCCCCTGCTTGTATTCCCTCTCTAGCTGTATTTCTCTCTCTCAAATAAATAAATAAAATCTTTTTTTAAAAAGAATGTTTAGATCAATAAGAAATCAAAGAAGAACTTAAACAATTCATGGAAACCAATGAGAATGAGAACACATCAGTCCAAAAGGCATGGGATATGGCAAAGGTGGTCCTAAGGCGGAAATACATAGCCATCCAAGCCTCACTCAAAAAAAAAACTTGAAAAATCCCAAATATGCCAACTCTCTTTATACCTTAAGTAACTGGAAAATCAACAACAAATTAAGCCAACCCCACATACAAGAGGGGAATAATTAAGATTAGAGCAAAGATCAATGAATTAGAAACTAAAGATACAGTAGTACACATCAACACAACTAGAAACAGGTTCTTTGAAAGAATTAATAAGACTGAGAAACCATTACCCAAACTAATCCAAAAGAGAGAGTACCCAAGTTAATAAAATTATGAGTGAAAGGGGAGAGATCACAACTAACACCAAGAAAATAGAAGCAATCATCATAAATTTTTTACCAACAGTTATATGTCAATAAATTAAACAACCTAGAAGATATGGATGCATTCCTGGAAACCTATAAACTTCCAAGACTGAAACAGAAAGAAGTTGATAGCCTGTATAGACCAATATCTAGTAATGAGATTGAAGTAGTGATCAAAAACCTCCCCCAGGGACACCTGGGTGGCTCAGTTGGTTGGGTGACTGCCTTTGGCTCAGGTCATGATCCTGGAGACCCGGGATCAAGTCCCACATCGGGCTCCCTGCTGGGCGGGAAGCCTGCTTCTCCCTCTCTCACTCCCCCTGCTTGTGGTCCCTCTCTGGCTGTGTTTCTCTATCAAATAAATAAAATCTTAAAAAAAAAAAAAACGCCCTCAAAACAAGAGCCCAGGATCTCACATATTCCCTGGGTAATTCTACCAAACATCCAAAGAAGAAATAATACCTGTTCTCCTGAATCTGATTCAAAATAGAAACAGAAGGAAGACTTCCAGACTCATTCTATGAGGGCAACATTATCTTGGTCCCAAAACCAGGCAAAGACCCCATCGAAAAGGAGAATTTCAGATCAATATCCCTGATAAATATGGATGCCAAGATTCTCAAGAAGATTCTAGCTAATATGGTCCAGCAGTGTATGAAAAAGATTGTCCACTGTGACCAGGTGGGATTTATCCCTGGGTTGCAAGGTGGTTCAACATTTGCAAATCAGTCAGTGTAATAGAACAAATCAAGAGGAGAAGATAGAAGAAGCACATGGTCATCTCAGTTGATGCAGAAAAAAACATTTGACAAAATACAGCATCCATTCCTGATTAAAACTCTTCAGAGTATAAGAATAGAGGGAACATCCCCCAACTTCATAAAAATCTATCTATGAAAACCCCACAGTGACTATCATTCTCAATGGGGAAAAACTGGCAGCCTTCCCATTGAGATCAAGAACAAGACAAGGATGCCAAATCTCACCACAATTGTTCAACATAGTGCTTAGAAGTCCTAGAAACAGCAATCAGACAACAGAAAGAAATAAGAGATATTCAAATTGGTAAAGACATCAAACTCTCTCTTGTTGCAGATGACATGCTACTTTATATGGGAAACCCAAAACACTATACCCCTAAACTACTAGAACTCAAGAGCAATTCAGTAACATGGTAGGATACAAAGTCAATGCACAGAAATCAGTTGCTTTCTTACACAATAACAATAAATTATAGAAAGGGAAATTAGAGAACCAATTCAATTTACTATAGTACCAAAACCATAAGATACTTTGGAATACACCTCAACAAAGATGGAAAGGATCAGTATTCAAGGAACTACAGAACACTCATGAACAAAATTGAAGAAGATACAAAAATATGGAAAAGCATTCCATGCTCATGGATGGGGAGGATAAACATTGTTAAAATGTCTACACTTCCCAGGGCAATCTATACTTTCAACACCATCTTGATCAAAATTTCACCAGCATTTTCCAGTGTTGGAAAAAACAATCCTAAAATTTGATTGGAAATGGAAAAGACCCTGAATTCCTAAGGAAATGTTGAAAAAGAAAAACAAATCTGGGGGCATTATGTTACCTGATTTCAAGTTTTATTACAAAGCTGTGATCACCAAGACAGCATGGTACTGGAACAAAAACAGACACATAGACCAATGAAACAGAGTAGATGGTCCAGATATTGACCCTCAACTCTATGGTCAAATAATCTTTGACAAAGCAGGAAAAAATATCCAGTGGAAAAAAATACTGTCACTTCAATAAATGGCGCTTGGAAAATTAGACAGCTACATATAGAAGAATGAAACTCCACCATGCTCTTACACCATACACAAAGTTAAACTCGAAATACATGAAAGATATCAATGTGAGTCATGAATATATAAAAATCCTGGAGAACATAGGCAGTAACCTCTTCAACATCATCCACAGCAACTTCTTTCAAGACATGTCTCTGAAGGCAAAGGAAACAGAAGCAATAATGAACTTTTGGGACTTCATCAAAATAAAAAGCTTCTGCACAGCAAAGGAAACTGTCAACAAAAGAAAGAGGCAACCCATGGAATGGGAGAAGATATTTTCAAATGGAACTAGAGCTATCTTGGGTTACAGCCAAGATCTAGAAAGTACTCCTCAAACTCAACACCCCAAAAAAAGATGATCACATCAAAAAATGGGCAGAAGATCTGAACAGATACTTCTCCATAGAAGACATAGAAATGCCTAACAGACACATGAAAAAATGTTCATCATCATTAGCCATCAGGAAAATTGAAATCAAAACCACCTTGAGATACCATTTTACACCATTTAGAATGGCCAAAATTAACAGGACAGGAAACAACAAGTGCTGGAGAGGCTATGGAGAAAAGGGAACACTCTTACACTGTTGATGGGAATGCAAGTTTGTGCAGTCACTTTGGAAAACAGTGTAGAGAGTCCTTGAAAAATTAAAAATAGAGCTACCCTATGACTCTGAAATTGCACCTATGGGTATTTACTCCAAAGATATAGATGTAGTGAAAAGAAGGGCCATATGTATCTCAATGTTCATAGCAACAATGGCCACAATTCCCAAACTATGGAAAGAGCCAAGATGCCCTTCAACAGAAGAATAGATAAAGAACATATGGTCCATGTATATACTGGAATATTATGCCTTCATCAGAAAGTATGAATACCCACCTTTTGTATCAACATGAATTGGACTGAGGGAGATTATGCTGAGTGAAATGAGCAAAGCAGATAAAGGCAATTATCATATGATTTCACTTATGGAAGATAAGGAGTAACATGGAGGGAAACAAGGGAATGAAAGGAAATGTGAATTGTGATACATCAGAGAAGTAGAAGAAGCATGAGAGACTGGATTCTGAGAAACAAACTGAGGGTTTTAGAAGGGAGTGGTGTTGGGAGGAATAAGTGAGTGTGGAGGTGGGTATTAAGGAGGAAACAAATTGCATGGAACACTGGGTGTGGTGCATAAACAATGAACCTTGGAACACTGAAAAAAGAAAATAAATTATTTAAAAATAGGAAGAGATTATGCTGAGTGAAATGAGCAGAGCAGAGAAAGTCAAGTATCATATGCTTTCACTTACTTGTGGAACATAAGGAATAATATAGAGGACAGTAGGAGTAGGAAAGGAAATTGGAAGTGGGCTAAATCAGAGAGGAGATGAAACATGAGAGACTTTGGACTCAGAAACAAACTGAGGGTCTTAGGGGGGAGCGGGTGCAAGAATGGACGAGCCTGGTGGTAGTTATTGAGGGCACATATTGTGTGGAGCCCTGGGTGTGGGGCATAAGCAGTGAATCTTGGAACACTGAAAAATAAAATAATAAATAAATAATAAATAAATAAATAAATAAATAAATAAATAAAACAAATGAAGCCCTTTTTTATGCAATCACTTTGAATATTGCCATTATTATTACACCATTCTTCAAGGTCATAGATTATTAATAACAACTCCCAGTTTATAGAAACCCTGATGGCTATTTCCTACCACTACTTCAATTTTCTTTCTTCTGTCTCTACATCTACTACCACATTATTTAAAAATATTTAGATATTCACAACAGATGGGAAAAGAAAAGGTGTCACCAGAGGTTTAGATACTTTATATGGAGAATTCGTTGAAGATAAGTTTTAAGCACATATATTAAGCTTAAAAATGATAGCAAATGTGCAAAATAAGCAAAAATGATAGCAAAAATGAAACAAAAAATACACATAAATTCTGAGTAAAAATAGTTATCACATTTAATTAAATATAATGTACCAATAAAAATCACATTCTTAAAAATTTTAAGGTGTTTGGAATGCTCACAATGTAATGATAAAGGGGAAAATGATACAGACTATATATAAAGTAATTCCAATTGTGTAGAAGGACATCTATAATGTAAATTTAGAAAAATGTTAAGAAATAGGTACATCAAAATATTAATAAAAAGAATTATTCTATGTGAGAGGATTATAAGTGATTTATTTTCTTTATTCCAATTTTTTTTCAAAATTTAAGTACTGCTTTTGGGCGCCTGGGTGGCCCAGTTAGTTAAGTGACTGCCTTTGGCTCAGGTCATGATCCTGGAGTCCTGGCACTGAGCTCTGCATCAGGCTCCCTGCTCGGCGGGAAGCCTGATTTTCCCTCTCTCACTCCCCCTACTTGTGTTCCCTAGCTAGCTGTGTTTCTCTCTGTCAAATAAATAAATAAAATATTTTAAAAAATTTAAGTACTGCTTTTATAATTAGAATATGATGTAACAAGAGAAGACATTTTATCATAATTTTTGTAGACATAAACATTGTAAAAACTTAAAAAGTAAAACAGAAATTTGATTGAAAATTTGAAGAGGGATAATTAACAGATCAATTTGGAAGAGATATTTTATTGCCATCATCCTAAAAACTCACAAAGAGTGTACCAAATGTATGCCTAGTTTGGCTGTGAGAATTCTGATCTCCTAGCGTGGAGTTTGGTATTCTAAACATAAATATAAACCACACTATATTCCAGTTATTAAACAGTTTGGATGGTAAAACAAATTAGCATACATTACATGTACCAATTCTAGTATAATAAGTCAAGACTGATCAGAAAAGAAGAATCATTTTTTCTAGAAAGCTAATTAAGACAATTTAATGGGGTCTCTGTCTTTAGATTTCTTATCTTCTCATTAGTACTCAATTACAAGAGAAATTATCTCCCACTGTATTTTTTTCTTTAGGTTAATCTAATAAATAATCTCAGAGACCCCATTAACATATACTGCAAGATTTCCTAGTGTCTTTTTATTTTTTTAATTTTTTTTAGTTTTTATTTTTTCCATAACCCAGCCACCCGATTTCCCAGTATCTTTTTTTTTTAATAGATTTTTTTTTTTTTTTTTTTTTTATTGTTACAAAATTTTTTTTCCAGTGTTTCAAGATTCATTCCCCATTCCCCACACCCAGTGCTCCCCGCTTTAGGTGTCCCCAGTACCCACCACCAGGCTCTCCCATCCCTCCACCCCCCTCCCTCCAAGTCTCTCAGTTTGTTTCTGTGTTCAAAATCTCTGTTGTTTCGTTTCCCTCCCTAGATTACCCTAGTTCCCATTTGCTTTCCT